>WBMZ01008433.1:0-18243 GCA_013400975.1 Atrichornis clamosus
ACCCCCGCCCCCGGCCGCCTCCATCCCTCCCTTTGTCCTTCGGGATGTCCGGGATTACCTGTAAATAGCAGAGAAAAACGACGGCATCAACAACAACAAAAAAAGCGATTGGAAATAAATAAATTTTTTCATTGCGAATCCGCCCCTGTGTGGTTTTTTGGTTTTCTTTTTTTTTTGGTGTTGTGGTTTGGATGGGGGAGTGGGGGTTGTCTTTTTGTTCCGGTGAGGGAGGGGGGGGGGGAAATATTTTAGAGCGATTAATTAAACAGCACATTTCTTTTTTTACAGGGGTTTCTGTTGTCAGTGGCACAGCCTCAACTCCCTAATGAAAACAAAAGATGTTTGAGTTGGGTATATCAGCTTTAAGTACTGCTAAGCCTTACATATTATGATTTATTTGTTCAAAGCGTATATTAATATGCTCTTCCCGAACCGGGCTCAGACAAAACCAGAGGTGGTCATTAGCGCTTTGCTTTGCTGTGAGGAATGGATGGAGCGTTGTATTTCTCCAGAGAGCCTTCTGGATTTCAAAAAAAAAAAAAAAAAAATTAAAAAAAAAAAAATCTCCTTCTCCGAGGTAGTTAATGCATTAATGAGTCTAATTTTTGCACAGATGTTTCTCGGTGTTTGCAGGTTTTCTGTGTATTTTTATATTACAAAGGAGCTGGCTCCTGCGATAGCTCATAGCCTGACAAGCAAATAGATAATCAAGAAGACAAATGGCTTCTTTTGTGAGCCGCAGCTCTTGTATTAATTTTCATTTTCTTTCTCATAGAAAGTATCGAAAATACCGTTCAGGACGAAATAACATTCCAGCTCGAAGTTAGAAATATATATAAAGAAAAGAGTATTGTCCTCAGGGGAGGTGGAAGCCTCCGCACCAGCTGAAGAAAATAATAATTTTCTTATACTTCCCTCTAAAAAAAAATATTTAAATAAAAAGGGTTTTGCTTATTTGTTCAGTGCTCACGGAATTCCCCGGGACCCCCCATCAGGACCGAAATATTCCCCCGCACATTATTCAGAGACAAAGGCAGGGCTGGAAAACACCGAGAGAGCACGGTGTGTGTTTGTGCGCTGTACAAAGTCACCGCGCGGCCACCTCGCAAATAAAAGTGTCCCCAAAATCCCGCCGCCCCCACTGCCAACAAAGGGGCTGCTGGGGTTTTCTTTTTTTTTCCCCTTCCCGTTGACATTTGAACGCTTAAAAAATAGTAGGAGTTCAGTCACATGGCACAAGCTGCACGGTCTGGTGTGAAATAAACCGATTTATGGCTGGATTTTGGTTTAAATATCGCGGGTTTAGAGGTAGCATCTGCAAACCTTTAAAGTTTCTTTTTTTATTTGCTTTTTTTTTATTTTGCTGTCCAGGGAGGGTGGCAAGGGCTGTATTTTATTGCGATGCCGGAGGTTGGGGTGTTTTGTTGTTGTTGCATTTTATTTTACTATTTCTCTCTTTGATCTGCTGAGGTTGTAAAGAGGGTGTTATTTTCGAGATAGGGCTCCTAAGAATGGCAAAAAATGGTTGTTTGGAAAAAAAAAAAAAAAAAAAGGCATATGCTTCCAGGAATGTGGGATCTATAGAGGCAAATCAAAGCTGGAAAGTATGAATAGGATAGAAGGGGGAGAAAAGAAGATTTCTATAGGACCTAAAAGTTCACAGCCATTATAAGCAGACAGAAGCCAAGAAAAATGCGAGAATTATACAGAAAATCATTAATCACTTCTTTTCTTTAAATACTTATCCTTTTCCCATTGTTATTCAACAGCAAATCTCCGCAGACCGTCTGTTGGGAAAAAAGCACCCGGAGTCCTACAAGAACCTTCAGGGGAAATAATAATAATATTACTAATAAAATCTGGATCCTAAAGGTGAAAGCTTTATTTTTGGGGGAGGAAAAACCAAAACCAAACAGCCCCCCCAGAGCCACCCCCTCCCCCAGACCTCTCACTTTGGAAGAAACCACCCAAACCATGAGGGCCGTCTCTGGGGCGTTGGAAAAAGGATGTGGGAGCGAACCAGGTAACAGAGCTGCTCTCTTGGCATGCATTTCTGATCGGTTTATTGCCTCCTTTCACGAGAAACCTGGGGGAAAGCAAAAGAAAAAAGGAGCTTAAAAAACAAAAAAGAAAAAAAGAAAAAAAAAAGAAAGAAAAAAAAAGGGTTGGGGGGGTGCAGAAAGAGCAACAACCCGCGAATTCTTGTGCGGGGTTTTCCTTCTGTTTTCTCGTTTTATTTTGACCGATGTGAGCGAGGGGAGCGGGCAGGGAAAGTTTGCAGGCGGGTGACTTGTGGCGAGAGGGTTTGGGGTTTTTTAAAACTCCTCCTGGATTCGGGGCTGTGCGTGTTTGGGGCTTTGCTGCGGGAGCCCCGGCAGGGCGGTGGGGTGGTTTCGGGGGGAGATTTGGGGTGTTTCCCTCCTCGGTTGATTTTTAAAGTCCTTTTTCCTCCTTTTTTTTCCGAGCAAAATCTCTCACTGGACGTTTCGGGCAGGGTTTGGTAGTGTCCGAAGGGGACAGAGCCGTGGGGTGCGGGTGTCCCGGTTTAAAGATGTCCCAGGAACTGCGAATATTCCCGGTGGAGGACACCCCGGGCCGCGGCTCTCCCGGGCGTGTCTTTATCCCCAAACTACCGGTGTCCCGGAGGTGCCGACCCTCTCAGGGGTTGCCACCCGGTCCGGGGAACGCGGTGGAAAAGCGGTGAAAATTGGGGAGGCAAAACGCAGCGCTGGCAAGCCCCGATCGGGGGAGAGGGTTCACGCAGAGGACACGTTTTCTAGGCGATTAGCTGGGTATTATAGCCGGGGACTGACCTCGCAAACCCCTTGACCTCTCCGAGGCTGGACATTGTGCTGGGCGACAGCTCAGCCCCCAGTCCGGCAAAACTTTGCGTGTGCGGGGTCCCGCCGGTCCCGGCCCTCAGTGCGGGTTTGGGGGACCCGGCCCCGGGAGAAAAAGGTGCAGGGAGGGGGGAAAGAGTGGAGAAGGGTCTTAAAAGTTGGTTTATTTGTCCTTTCTCGCGGTTTCGTCGCTCTGTTTCCGAGCCCGGGCCAGACAGAGCGTTCCCCTTCTTGTTTTCACTGCAAAATCGGTGTTTGCGCCTCGTTTTGCTTTTTAAGAGGGAAAATGGGCAGGGGAGAGGGCGGTGGGCGCGGGGAACCGCCGCGGTTTGGCTCGGCCGAGCAGACGGGCTGCTCTTGGCTTCACAAAAACAATTCTGGGGGGGGGGGGCGGGGGGCAAAAAGCCGACCCCAAGCCCCGGCCTCGCCGCGTCCCTCGTCTCATCTCTCCCCTTATTTTCAGAAATTCCTTTGTTTCCGAGAGTCCCTCTCCTTCCCCCCCCCGCGCCTTTCCTCCCCCCCGCACCTCCTCCCACTTCGCCCCTGCCCACGGCGCTCTCAAAAGCTCCTCTGTGTCCAGCTGCCTGCGCGGAGCGGCGCGGAGCGGAGCGCGGAATCCCACCGGGACCTGGGATTCTCGGGAAGCCTCTCCCGGGGACCCCCGGGCCGGAGCGATCATCCCATACCACCCCCCCCCGCTCCCCAGAGAGCGACCTCTTGAAGCCCTTTGTTATCTCCAGACCCCAAAATTGGGCAAAAAAAGGGGCGGTAGTGTGAGAAAAATCGCGTAACCCAACCCCGGTGGGGTGAAGGTACTGGAGGGGCGCGGTGTAGAGGACGGAAAATTCAATATATTTGTAAATCTATATTTATATATGGATTTATGGATGTGAGGCGGGGGTTCTGCCTGGTGTAGGGGGTCTGGGAAGAGGCACGGGGTGGGGGTCGTGCTGGCCCCGTGTAGCTCTGAGTCCCTTTAAAGGCTCGGGGAGCGGCTTGGGAGTTTCTCAGCGCCGGTGACAGATTTATGATCCGCAATAAGAACGGCGTGTTTAAATCTGTAAATCAATCTCGCTTTCTCACTATATAAACGTTCATTTTATCTTCAGAAAGAAAACGGCTTTGATCACGGCACCTCGGAGGGTGAAGCCGCTGTTTATGGCCGCGTTTCCGACCCTTTGAACTGGGGGCTTTAAAAAAAAAAAAAAAAAATCGCCAAACTCGAAATGGTGCTTCTTTTGCATGAAACTAACCCAAAAACGCCGGTGGAGGTGGACAACTGGGGCGGAGGAGGGGGGATGTATCTGCTCCGTTTGCTGCCTGGGATGGCTCTGTTCCCATTTTTATTTTGTTGTTCTTTTTTTTTTTTTGTTTTTTTTTCCTTTTTGAAATTGTATTTCCCCGGCTCCATTCACAGGGACACACGTTTTATGACAGAAAAAAAAAAAAAAAAAAGAAAAAAAAGTGGTTGTATGAGGTGAAAGTTGCGGCTCCTGAATTGACCCGAAGTTCTCATAAAAGCCCCCCCTCCTCAAACCGAAGTTTCCTCCCTCGTGGACCCCCCCCCCCCAGCGACCGGGAACCCCTTTTAATCTGATTTTTTTCCCCTCCCACACCTTGGCCAAACGTCTTTCTTCCGACAACTGCCCGCACTCGATAAAATCGATTCAGAAATAATCGAGGGCTTTCCAAAACCGAGCGTTTCCCCGCTCACTCCTTCCTGGCCGGGGCCCCTCTAGGCCAGCCCCTTAAATTCGGCTTAAAGGGAGTGAAAGATCTGCTTTTAGGCTTTTAAATTCATTTTTGCGTTCAACACCGGCTCCCCCCAGGCTTTACCCCGGGAGGGAGGGAGGAATTTGGGTGCAGCCGCCCCGGCGGGGGTGCGGGGAGGCTCGGAGGCAGGGGGGAGATGCTCTGTCCTGGGGTGTCCCAGTCTTCCCCCGGCTCTGGGAGACCCGGGGGCTCCGGGCCGTGGCCCCGAGGCTTTCAGGCTTTGCTCGCTGCCTGTTTTGGGGCGAGGCTTTCCCCCCGTGGGCGTGCAGGCAGAGCTGTGCCAGGGCAGCGCGCCCGGCTCCCTGCTCCGTGCCTGTGCCGCGGCCTTTCCCAGCGGTTTCCTTTGTTGCTGTCGTTTTCTTTTCTTTTCTTTTTTTTTTTTTTCCTCCCAAGATCCTTGTACTTGGCAGCTCTCCTCAGACTCAAAATTTGATTTTTTTTTTTTTTTTTTCTCCTCCCTAATGCAATAATGTCTGGCCAAACAATAACAGCAGCAGGGAGAGAAGGCCTGGAAGTCGGGAGATGCTGAGCTCTTTAAAACCAGGAGTATAAATATTCTCAGCTGGTTTAGACTCTGTAGCAGTTGTGCCATTCAGCACAGGATTGTGATAAAAATCCCAGCGTGGAGAGAAAAAAATAGTCTAAAATAAGGAAAAAGCAGGACGTGCCTTAGCTAAACCAAGGTCCAACAAAGCCAACTTCCAGGAAGGGTTTAGAGAAGGGTTTAAGTGCTCTCAGCTCCAGGAGGGATGGGGAAATAAGCTTAAAATCACGCTCTTTGACAGAGAAGTGGGTGAGGAGTGGGTGCCCCGCACCCTGCGCACCCTCAGCCCACGCTGGCACAACCCTGCCCCGGGCAGAGGGGTCTGTGTCCATCGAGAAAAGCTTCCTTCAGTTCGAAACTTCTTTAAAAAAATACTGTTCCGGTGGAAGGTCACAGTGGTCCTTTGAGTATGAAACTGAGAGACCCCCTTCCCCCTTCCCCATCACGTGATTCATTAAATAATTAATGCAGAGGTTGCAGAATAGATATGTATTCGTCAGGAAAATCGCAGACATGGTCTCCTTGTGTCTGACGTGAAATTCAACTGTCCTTTAAAAAACAAGCCTATAGCTGAGGGGGAAAAAAAAAGGGAGAGAAAGAGCGAGAGGGAGAGAGAGAAAGAGGGGGAGAGGAGGAGAGAGGGAGAGGAGTCTGCAATAAAACAATTCTCAGGAACCACGAAGCCACGCCGAGGGCTGGATTATTGTAAGTAGCAGGGGCTTCCCAATTCCTAGCGTGTCTATATGTCCATGTAAATTTATTGTTTGTTATTAATGTTATTGTCGTAAAATGTGACAAATAGCCGTCTTCATTTCCTCCCATTTCTCTTCACATGGTGCTATGTGTGTTTATACCCACCGAGGCATTTCATTGATATTTTTAGGAATATTCCCCTCTCTCTCTCTCTCTCCCTCTCTCTCTCCTCGCAACCTTTTTTTTTTTTTTTTTNNNNTTTTTTTTTTTTTTTTTTCCCTTTCTTCCCCCTTTCTTGATTTATTACAATAAACATGTCAGCAGCAGTGCGGCTGCCATTGTGTGTGTGTTTGTGAGAGAGTTGTGTTGTTTATGGTGGTGTCCAAGATAAATCATTTCTCGAGTGAAAATGATGTGCAAGCAATGATATTTTAGAGCGAGGATCCCTCTCTACCCCGCTCCCTGGAGTTGATTATTTCAGACGATTTACAGTAATAGATCAGCAGCTAATATGAAAGCTCTGTAGCTGGGGGTCTTAAATTACAGCATCTGTGATTACCAATTAAGGAGAGATTTGTATAAATTTGGTAAACCGGGAACGCCTCGCTGCCATATAAACCTAGCAAAAGAGCACGACCTTAATATAAAAATTACAGCTCGGAATCCTGCGCTGCAGCATCCCTTTATCAACGATAACTCATTTTCTCCCCAGTTCCCCTCTCCCCAGCCCCCGGCAGAGCTCCTCGCCGGAGGACACGCACAGGTTGCTTTAGCCAAGCGAGGCAATTTTAAACCAGAACCCGGACTTAAAAAGGCAAACAGAATGAATAATAAAAGAGGGGCTGCAGCAGGAGGGCTGCAAGGTAGCTCTGCCTCAGACGGATCTGGTGGCGGGCAGGAAGAGGAGTTTGCCCGTCAAACCCAGAACAATGGGGATGTGCGGGGACTGGGGCGCTGCAGGGGGACCCCAACAGGGGCGGGTTGTCCCAACAACCCCCGGCAACCACAGAGAGGGGAACGAGCTCACTGCGGGCCATTCCCTCGGCTTTTCCAGCAGGAAGGGTGACTTTGCGCGGCTTTTTTTTGCTCCCGCTAAGGCTGGGGTGGTGGTGAGAGGTAGAGGATGATGTTCACGATGAAAGTTGGAGAAAGTGCTCCCAGGATCGCCTTTCTATTTAGGAGCCCGGGCCTGTGGTTCGCCTCGGGAAAAACAGAGCTCCGAGGAGAAGCTGTGCTGAAAATGGGCTTAAATAACAGCAAAAGCTGGCGGGCAGCTGCGACTTTGTCTAAAATATCGCTGAGCTGCACCGGGGAAATCTCTGTCAAGCCACGGAGGCGGGGTAGGGAGGCTGGAGGTTTGGGGCCGAGATTTATGTCCCAAACGGGGGGCACCGCTACCTGCTCCGCTGTCAGCGAGGGGAGCGCATCCTCCGCGGAGAACGGGAGGTCAGGAGGCAGCGGCTGCCCTCCCCTCCCGCCTCCGAACTGGACCAAATTGGTCCTGAGCGGGAGTGTTGAAAGGGAGGGAGGAAGTGGGAGATGGCGTTTTTAAATATTTTACAAGCTCCAACATGCGAGGAGTCAATAAAACTGACAACAGGAGCAAAGATTAAATGTTCGCACCGGATTCTCGGGTGAGAATTCACCGCTTTTCCCCCCTTGCCTTCCCTTTCCTCCCCTCTGCTCGCCAGCCAAGTCCCACGCCGCCCGAGCGGGGAGATTTAACTCTGTCTGCCAGTGTAAACCTTTATGTAGCAAAATTAGAGCAACTCAGCGACTTTCATTAAATATTAAGGGAGATCCAGGGACGGTGACTGAGCCAGAAATACAGCATCATTCTCTGTCAAGCCCCGTATTAATTTAAGTTGCCGACTTCTGCTGGATGCAGACCCCCTCCTCACTTCCCCTTCTTTATGTTATTCTGTGGTATTTCATTTTATTTTGTTGCATCCTATTTTTAATCATTCGTTTTTAAATTTATTTTTTTCCTTTTTTCCCCTCTCGGTTTGGGATGCTGGGCGTGAGAAACCGGCCCTTGGTGGGGGGCGGCTGAGGGCTCGGTGCGGGGGGAGCCACCCCGCAGCCTCCTTGAAATCAATACCGGGGCTTTATTTACCCCCGGTCCAGACGCCTTTGTGAGAGCGTCGCCCCTTAATAATCAGATGTCAGGAGGAGCTGGGGCGGCCGAGGTCCTGCGGGTCGCTGTGGCCGAGCCCTCGTGCCGGGGACGCTGCCCCGAGGGGAGCCGGGACATGGGGCGGGGATCCAGACCCCAAAAACGCCCCTGGATGCGAGTCTCAGACCCCGGTTAAGAGACTCAGAGCCAGGGGAGAAGCTCAGATCCTGGATAATAACTCCACACATCCGTCAGGAGACGCGGAGCCAGGGGGTCACCCCATAACAGAGAGAGGAGCCCAAAACTCCAGAGGAAAACCTGCAGCCTTAGAGAACCGGACCCACCATAGGACTCAGATTTGGGAGGGGACCCCAGACCCAGAACAGGACCCAGACCCGGGAGGGGACCCCAGAACCAGCTGGGGGCTTGTCCGGGTGGCGGAAGGCAGAGCCCTCCCCGTCCTGCTCCCTGCCTGGCCGGCGGCTACCGGAGGGATCCAGGGCCGAGAAGGGCTCGGGAGGTACGAAACATCTCCAGGAGATGTTTTGGGAGAGCATCGCCACCCCCGGAGCTCCTCCTCGGTCCCTGGTTGTGCCCCAGACCCTCAGGGCTCTGCCTCGCCTCTTCCCATCAGCTCCGTCCTCTACAAAATCCCAAGTTTTACCCTCTGCGGGTACCGGTGACCCGAGGGAGAGGACTTGGTTTGGGTCAGAGCCAGGAAAAGAGATCCAGAACAGAAGCTCCTGCCCCGAGCAGCCCCTGCGCATCTCCGGCGCATCTCCGGCGCAGCCTCGCGCCTCAGGTCCTCCGCTTTCCCGAATCCGCTAAAAACTACGCTCTGATGGCTCCTCACCATTTTTTAAAGCTGTGTTTCTTTATTAACTCCTTGAAAACGAGGGGTTTTTTTGGTTTTGTTGGGTTTTTTCCCCCCCCAGAACCAACCATTGCGCCTTCGAGCCGCAAACGGCAGATAAAACGTTCGGGAGGCGCGAGGGGATAATTGGCTTTTTCAAGTGGCTCGAGCGAGTGGTATTTCATTGATTTCTGGGCAAGAAGCCTTTCTGCCCGCCTGTCATCTCGTCAGAGGGTCCTGGTCCATCCGTGTTTATCACATCGCGTCCCCAAAGAAACCTCCCTCCCTCCCTTCCCCTCCTGGCCAGACATCCCCGATCTCTTCCCAGAGAGGAAGCGATTAACGCCGTAAATATGAGTCAACAGCACCTTAATCCATAATTTATTGCAGGCGGCGGGAGAAAGTTGTTTGAGATCAAAGCATCGCGGAGGGCGAGCGCTGCGAGGGGAGCAGGGAGAGGAGCAGGGAAAGGGGGATAAGGCGGAAACCTGCGGCTCGGGCGCGGAGAAGGGCGGAGCAGGGCGGGTTTCCCCCTCTTTTTAATGTGTGTTTTCCCCTGGAACGGGGTTCGAGGCCGTGTCTGCCCTGTCCAGCATCACCCCCGGGCAGGACAGAGCCCGGGCCCGCCCGTGCAGGCCGAGCAGCCGCCGGGGAGGGCCCGGAGCCGATGGTGCCGCTTCATTTTCATGTTTAAAAAGAGAGGCGAACACGAGTCACAGGCAGGCAAGACAAAAGGGAAGAGTTCGGTGGCTTTTCTGCTAAACTGGCAAAAGTTTGGGAGCCGGGGAGGGTTTCCTTTGAAGTTTTCCCTCTCTTTTTTTTTTTTTTTTTTTTTTTTTTTTTTTTGTGGGGGGGGGGGGGGANTTTTTTGCCTGTGCGGGGAGGAGGGAAAGGAGGGGGACACGAAAGAAATAAAAGGCAACAACCACGTTTCAACACTTCTCTGCGCGCAGCCGTCCCGAGATGAAAAGGAAGGCTATAAATCAGAGGCGGTGGTGGCGATTTGACTCTTTCTTTTTTTTTTTTTTTTTTTTTTTTTAACTTTCTTTGTTTTTTAACGTAGATCTGAGGGGAGGGGTTAAGGAGAAATCCCCGCTCGTTGCTCTTTCGTCTCCTTTTGATGTCCGGCTCAATGCGAAATATATCAGTGCTTTATTGGCAGCGGTATCTAGAGGTCAGGGGAGAAGCCTGAAAAACTTCGGGTCAAATTCTCTCCGAGCATGTCCCGGTGAAATCCATAGGGAATGGCGATCCGCATCCTCCGGGATGGGGGCAGAGGGACCGGCCACTCCCCCCACGCCGAGCCCCTCTCCCATCACCCCGGTGGGAGCCGGGCTCGGCGAACCCATCACCTGCATCCCTGCGCGGGGCTCCGGCTCCCGGGGTGGGTTTGGGGTGGGGTTTTTTTCCCCGATGGGGAAGTTTTCCCCCCGCTTCCCTGCGGGTTTTGGGGATCCCAGGCCTCGCCGCGGCACCGCTTCGCCCCTTCACCCTCACCCAGGTCCAGATTTCCTCTCCCCGCGCTGAGGTCAGCTCCAGCAAAGCCGAGTCTAAAAATAACCTCCGGGATCTGGTTTGTCGCTACTGGTACCTCTCCCTCCCTGTGCTTCAAACGCGAGAGTCCAAAATATTCCCTGGAAAAGGGCAAGATTTAGTGAGAGGGTATTTACTGGGCAGCGTGGGGGGCTGAAAGAAAGTAAGAAACCCGGTGGGCTTTGAATAACTTTTATTCCCCCTCCCTTCCCTCTCCTTCTTCCCCTCTTTCTTTCTTTCCTTCGGTTTTCCCCTTTCCCCGGACGAGACATATGGAATCAATTTTGAATCCTGACATTGAAGGCTGGCCAATTCCTACTGGCTCTAAAAACCAGAATCCATTTGGTTCCCTTCTCCGCAGCACCCCTTGTCACTCAGTATTATAACCCTCTTGCAACATTTTAAGTCTTTATAAAGAGAAACAGCTTTCCAGATAGATACCAGGGATTCGGGAGTGGGGGAGGATTTTTTGGGACTTTTTTTTTTTTTTTTTAAAGAGGGGAACGTGTGCTCACCCCCCTCTCCCAACACCCCCACCTCATCCCTCTGCGCTCCGTGTCTCTCCGTGAAAGGATCCGCATCCTTGCCATGCTTTAAGCTCTTTTGGAAGAATTTCTATTTTTCTCCACGTCAAGTTAGTTCTGCTTTAATCGAACCGGTCAAAAAAAAAAAAAAAAATTAACGAAAGCATTTTTGAGGGAAAAAAACCCAAATTCCAAACCGTCCGAGAAAGCTGCCGGCAAGATCCCACACCGGGGTGAAATAAAGTAGTTTTTCTCCTCCTTAATTTGCCTGCTCCAGTTGCCAACTCGCACCACCCCGATCCGGCTTCGCTCCTTCACCTCCAAGTCCCGGGCCGGCCTCACAGGTAAGAAGTTAAAAAATAAATAAATAAAAGAGTGCCGCAGCTCTTCGGAGGCCCTGAGTTATAATTAATTGCTCCGAAAGCCTTGACAAGGCTTCAGCGGCCACCGTGAGCTGCAGCTGACTTTCTCCTGGTTCCAAATTAAGACGGATGCCTCGGGAAACAGGCTCGGGGGAAGCTGATGATGAGCAAAAAAATTCTCTCGCTGGGGTCCATAACCGAGACCGGCCCCAAAAACCGTCTCTTCCAAGCGCGTTTTTCCCCCGCAAAAGTTTGCCCGGGCCACATTTGTTAGAGGTTTAGCACCTCTGTCTCGTTTGAAAGAGAAACTACAAAAGCCCGTTGGAAAAGCGGGGTGTTAAACCCAAGAGTGCATGCGAGGGTGATTTATGGCCCTACAAAGTTTTTTTGTTTACTTGGAGCAGACCCTAATTACAAGGAAAAAAAAAAAAAGAAAAAGAGGGAGAGAGGTTTCCCAAGCTCTGTGTGTGCCTGCAGAAGGGTTTTCCCTGCCCAGGTCTAGGGCGCAGCGGCCAGATGTGCCCAGCAAACATCTGGTTCGTTGGGCTGCTTTTCCTTTTCGTGTCACCCAGATGGGTGAGATGGAGACGCTTCAAAACTCGGCACAAAACCGGCGGTTTTTGGGGGGCAGTCCCAGCCTGGAAATACCAGGCTTTGGAAGCCGTTCAGTGTTTGTTCGGGATGGGGAGCGGGGGGATGTCCTGGAAAGTGGGTCATTTCTCCCGAACGCCGGTTCAGGGTTTGAAGGAGGGCGAGATTTCGCCTGGGAACAGCGGGTACATGGTATTCTGGAGGCCTGCGATAATAATTTCTGTCTCAGAAAAAGAAAAAAAATCCCCCCCCGCACTCCCCCAGGAAGGCCCGATGTGTGTTCTAAGGGCAAGACAGGAAAATCCTTTGTGCGGGGGGGGGGGGGGGGGAAATCGAGAAATCGAATTAAACCAGCAAAGTTTTTTGGTTTTTTTTCTAAATATATATCTATTTGTGCTCTCTGTTCTCCTCTGGCTCCTTTCCCTTCAGAGCAAGATAATAACTCAGTCCCGGGGACAAGTTGCCAGTTCTAAAAATGTCCTCACGCCTTGTGAGACTGGAAAAGTTTTGACTCAGTGTCTAACATTTCCCGAGGCCAAGTGCTCTGTTGGCAGAGAGCAGGGGCTCGGATACACAAGAGCCTGTTCTGCTTTTCTGTCTTTTTTATTTCTTTTTTTTCTTTATTATTATTATATTTTTTCCCCCCTGAAAATTGCTTTGCATTACGTTTCCTCGGCTTCGGAATTATCTTTATTCGCCTCCAGCTAAACTCGAAATTTTTTACCAAGTGCTTGATCTGTTGGCGAATGAAATCTGAGAAGAAACCGCAGGCCCTAAGTGGCCGTAATTTAATTGATTTTATCATAAATCATCAACTTCATGAAGAACCAAAGTTTTCATTGAAGTAAATTGATATTAATGGACACTTTCTGATCTTTAACCGTATAGATCTATATGGTGCTGCTGCTCCCGCTGCTGCTCTTTCGGGACAGGAGGCTTTGAGGGGTGTGTTTGGGGAGGGGGATGTGTATTTTTCCGCCCTTCGAGTTTTCCTTTCTTCCACCCTCCCTAAAAAACGACTTTTATTTCCAGCGTGGGGCATCTGACGCCTGGTGCGGATCTGAGAGCTCAGCTCCTTGACAAGACTTTTTTGGGAGGGGGTGAGGACCAGAAGGATGAGTTTCTTCGGGTTTTTCCCCTGGGTGGGACACCCCTTCTGCCCAGGGGTTCGGTGGGCGCAGGGATGGGATGTTTTGGTCCGATCGACCAAAACAGAGTGCCCCGACATCCGTGTCAAAAACAGAAATAGGATTTTAAACCTCCCTGGCTTCCATCTGCGTGTCCTCCGCTGCGCTAAACTTCGCCGCTCCCAAATCTTCCCCGCCTCATTAAAAATTAACTGAGAGCTCGGGATGGCTGCGAGCCCTTTGATGTGGTGATGAGGAGAGAGGATTTTAGCCCGGGGCAGCGGCTCGCGTGGGGGGGTTTTTTTTTTTGGGGGGGGGTGTTTTTGCAGAGATGCCCCGCGCAGGGAGGATGCGGCGCTCGGTGGTATCCGCGCAGGTCTCTGCAGACGAGAAATATTCGGTGTAAACATCCCAAAGCCGAGAGAAATGTAATTCCTTTGGCACCGCTTCTCCCTCTCCCGGGAGTTCCTCCTCCGAAATTGTTGGTCTTAGTGAGTAACCAGAAGGAAGCAGGTAAAATGGAAACTCATTTCTTCTCCCAGGTCCCTTCTCCCCCATGCCCAGCTCCTTCTCCAGCGGCAGCCAGGTCCCGGATTCAGGCGAGTATCACTGCAAAAAATGACGGAATTCCTTGCTTTTCTCATAGAAACGGCCACGGCCGTGGCGTGGGCGCCTGGTCCTCCCGGGGAGGCGAAGGAATCGCAGTGGGAGAAAAGCTTTGAATCTTCATTTTCTCCCTCCCTCTCTCTCTTTTTTCTTTTTTTTTTTTTCTTTTTCTTTTTCTTTTTTTTTTTTTTCTTTTGGAGAAGGAGGGTGGAGGTGAAAACGAGAAGAAACCGGGAGCGCAGGACCCGCCTCCTCGGTGCCCGGGGCCAGCGGCGGCATCCCCGGAGGGGCTCCCGGGGGGCTCGGAGCCCACCCCCGGGACCTCCGGGCGTTGTCCCGCCGCCGAGGGGGCAGAAGCCCCCCTGTCCGTCCTCCCTGCTCCCCAAACCCGTCATTTTCCCCTCGGTTTCCGCCGTCTTTGGCCACTTTGGGAGCGGTGGTTGCTGCGGTCGCTCTCCCCGTTGGAGTTCGCTCGCCTCCACCGCCTTCAGGTTAAAAGGTTAAAAAAGGGAAAAGAAAAACTAAAAGAGAAAAAAAAAAAAAAATAAAGAAAAGAGAAGGATAAAGCAGCCCAGAACGCCCCAAAAGCCAGGGCTGCGTCAGGATGGAGCACGGGGCATCTCCTGCCCGGCTGCCCGGGAAGTTTTGGGAATTTGCTGATGGGGGAATTCGTGGGACTGGAGGGGGGAGCCGCTCATTTACCAATTCTCTATAAAATGGGCAAAAGGTTGACGTGTCCCAGTCACGTGAGCGCATAATTCAAGCTATTATTTTGGCATTTGGAAGGAAAGAGAGGGGAGGGAGGAGAAGAAACGCGGGGATGGTGATTCCCATCCCCTCTCTGGCGAGCTGCTCCCAAAATAGCTACTTGTAGCGCGCTGATACCGCAATCCGCCGGCTCCTCGCTCCCCTCCCCACGACCCCCCCCAAAGCCTCACCGCACCCCTCGCTGGGGCCAGGAGAGGATTTTGGGCTGCCCCATGGGAGAGGGGTGCTGGGGGGCCGGTGGGACCCAGCCCGGGAGGTGTTTGTCTGCCCGGTTGTTGTTTCTATTTTGATTTTTTGGGTTGGGGTTGGGTTGGTTTTATTTTTTTTTCCGAGACAATTCCAAAGCGCTTCCGCTGATTGATCATTAACCTGGTGAGTTATTGCTCTTCTAAGCAAAGGTCAGGGGGAGAAAAAGGTCTAATCTGTCAAGGCAAACCCACTGCTCACTCAGGTTCATTTTGATTTCTTATCCTGCCTGGCTTCTGTTTGGGGTTTCAGGAGGTCCTGGACCCTTCATAAGCTCTCCCCTCCTCCTCGGAGCTCTCCCTCCCTCGTGCTCTGTGTTTGCGGGGTGGGAAAACCCAAACTCCTTCCCTTTAGGCCAAAAAAAAAGGGCCGGGGGAGGGGGCGGTGGGTGCTGAGCCCTGCCCCGGGGGGCTTCAGCCCACGGGCGGCTGCGGGAGGAGCGAGGCCGGGCGGGACCGGCGCCGCCCCTGAGAGAAAAATTAATAGAGACAAAAAAAAAAAAAACCCCCGAAACAACCAAATCAAAACAAAGAACACGGGGAGGGGGTGGGGGAAACCTCGCTCCATCCCTCCCTCGTCTGCCTCTGCTGCGAGGGAATAAATTAAAACCAAAGGAAAACAACCCCTCGCTGGAGCCGTTATTTATTCCAGCTCCTTTTTGCCGGTTGTTTGTTTGTTTCTCTTTTCCCCCTCCTCCCTCCTCCACGCGCTCCAAAGAAACGCGGTTTATCCCTCTCTTCTCCACCTCCTCGCGCTTTTGCCCGCTTTTCCTTTCCTTCTCCTTGGCGTGGGAGGAACTTGCCAAGACTCGGCGTTTGCTGAGCTCAGAGCCCAGAAAGGGGTGGGTTTTTTCCTCTTTTTTTTTTTTTAATTTTTTTTTTTTCCCCTCCTCTCTGCAAACCTCTGTGCGTGCTCTGCAGAGGGAACTGAAAGGCCCCGGTTCACCGGGGGAGGCGGCGATGCCAGTGGAATTTTGCCAGAGCTGTGTATTAAGGCGTGCGCGCGTGTAATAATAATCCTAATAAAAAATACAGCTACAGGCCGCCGACCAGAGAAGGTCACGAAGCATCCGCGGGTGATTTATGGACTCGGGAATGTTGTCACAAGCCGAGTAGGGGTGTGAGGGGAACATTTTTATTCGAGATTAATAACATCAACATACAGAACGGAAACGGGATTATTAAAGCGGCTGAATGTTTCCCAAAACGAAAATATTTTTAAATGAGATTGCTTTTTCTTTCTCCCCTCCTTTCTCGCCGTTCGGAGCCCTCCGTGCCAGAGTTGGCGGCGATAAATCTCGGCGTGGCTTTAAAAATGTTTACGGCCCGAAACCGTTAATTCTGAGACCAAATCGCTGCTGTGTGGATCGCGTCCTCGTGCACCATAAAGCATCTCCGTCCTCCGCCTCTTCCTCCGAGCGCATTTGGGAACCAAGGGGGGGAAAAAAGAAAAAAAGCATATTCTGAATCCTCCAGGCTTTTCTGCCTCATATTTCCCCTACTGTTTTATTGTTGTTAGCTTAAAACTAATTAACTGCCCGTATTTAATCTCTTAAACGCGTTTAACTCTGAAGTGACCACCAGGATTTCACCAAAATCCCTCGCAATACACATATTTTTTTAAATTGCGGTCAGGGTTCGCCGCCAGCCCACGGTTCACGTTTCCATCCCGAAAGGGAACCCCGGAATTGGGGAAGCCTTTCCCTGGCCCGGGGGTTTTCCACGGAGGGAGGGTGGAAGGAAAGACCGGAGAGAGAGAGAGAGAGCGAGAGAGAGGAGGGGGGGGAATTGCATCAAATCTTCGGGAATAAACCCGGTGCCCACCGCCTCCGATGAGGCTGTTGGGCTCTCAGCGGATGGAGAGAGGTGCAATCCCGGGAAGTGCGGTGGTTACTGGGGTGGGAGATAATCTCAGAGGAAATGCTGGGGCTTTTGTTCAGGAGAGCCTCTCTTGCCCCCATCTCCACCCAAAGGTTTCTCTCGGTGGTGAATCCCCCTCTGACCGAAGTTTCATACTTCTTTTTTTTGTTTGTTTTTTTGTTTTCCTTCCCCCCCTCCCCTTCCCTCAGTCCTTCTCCTTTCTCAAAGTCCACCGCTGCCTCGAATTTGCTGGAGCAGACCTCCGAGAATCGGTGAGTTTTGCTGAATATCCTACCTGCTCCCTGTCCCTGTGTGTCTCCCATCACCCTTGGAAGCCATTCCTACTCTAAAATCCCACAACGTGACATTTTTCCCCCCCCCCACGCCCTCCCCTCCACCAACCCCAAAATAAGCAAAGGCTGCTCTGGATTTCAGCTGAGTATTTTCCTTTTGCTACTGGCTTGTCTTTAAACTTCGTGATTTATGGCCGCAACTTTGGAGGGAGTGTTTTAAATGGAAGATATTTCCTGTACTCCCTTTGAAGGGAAATCCAGTCAGATTGCAACATTTGCTGCTGATTTCGTGGCGAGTGCGAGGGAGTTACATTTTAAAGAAAAATAAGCTGCAACCAAAGCAAAAATGGCAACACACGGGGAGCCTAGAATAACTACTTACAGGAGCTCAACGTATAAACGTGCAAAGCCCTCCTTAACAGGGACTTTTTTTTCAGCTGGTTATGGTTAAAACAAAAATTTTGCACTTCAGAGGAGTCACTTGCAGGAGCCGAGGTACTTCTGGTTGTCCAAGTGCTCAGTGGAGATCCATACTCAGAAATCTGTGGAGAACTTCATCCTCAGAGAAGTCTTTAAATAGTCCACCACTGTTTTTTCCTCTTTCCTTCCCTGGGATTTCAACGCCGGGGTTCCTAAACAGGAACTGTCTTGTAGCAGAAGATTTATGTTGGAGCAGTTCATAAAAAGTCAGATGAGAAGGGGGGGGGAAAAGAAAAAAATAAATAAAATGGCAATGGTGGTGTTCCCTGGTCGAAACCCTCCCATCAGGGGTCTGAACGCTGCAGCCAGAACAATAGCTGGAAACACCGTAATCCTTGGGATAAGACTTTATCCATCACCTAGAAAACCCTGGCTGTCCAACCCCGAGTAAGTCCTCAAAAGTCAGACGTTTACTTGGACATCCTTCTTTTCCTCTCCAGAGTTTTCGGCCTAAAGGTGCAGCGCACACACGTTAAAAAAAAAAAAAAAAAAAAAAAAAGGGGAAAAAAATAATAAAAAAAAGGCGATGGAACCCCTCGACGGGCCGTACCTTCCCAGCAAAGTCCACAGAGCCTTTGTGGTCCCTCTTTTTCCTTGCTTTGCTAAATTCCCTCCCGTCAGCACTTCACGCCAAGGAGGGAGCGCCGGAATTAAAGGAGGGCAGATAATTGTGATGTGAAACAAAAGTAGCACTTAAAAAAAAAANAAAAAAAAAAAAAAAAAAAAAAAAAGAAAAAAAAAAAGTGCAGACACCTAAATTCCTCGCCCTGCCTTCCTCCCACTCGCCAGCCCCTCCTCGTCACGGGCTTTCCCCAAAACGCATCTTGGCGAGTTTCTGCTCTCGGCAGCCGGGTGGGGAGCGGGGAGAGGCGTAAATCTCCCGTGGCGACAGCGGCAGCGCCTCGCACAGCAGTAACGGCGTTATTAATAATAGCAATAATAATCATCTTTATTGTTCAACACCTCGCCGCCTCGGCCTCCCCCGAGGGCCGTTTGCCCCCCGCCCACCCGCGAACCCCGCACCCACTCCCGGGC
>WBMZ01008435.1:0-177692 GCA_013400975.1 Atrichornis clamosus
GGCCCCGCCGCCGCGCAGCGCGCGCGCCCCCGCGCGGCCGCCGGGCGCGGTGCCAGAGCAGCTCGGAGCCGCTCCGCGCCCGGGGAGGGAACGCCGCCGTTCTGCCTTTGTCAGCAGCACGGAAATAGTGCCGGTTCGCGATGTCTGACTTGTATGAAATTTGTGCTCAGACATCCCGGTCCAGTTGCGAGTGCTGCTCTCGCTGTCACAAAAGCAGAGGTATGCCTTTAAACTGGTGACATGGACACCTACGCAGAGGGAAACGGATTACAAGGAAAAAGAGCTGCCGAGGAAATACCTGGGCAGTACAGATAAGCTCCGTGAACAAATCAGCATTAACGCTGGCCGCTGCACAGGCAAAACCCACTCTTCCTATCACTGAAATAGCTTTTCTTCCATTGTAACTGTTAAGGCGTTTGCTGCCTGAAATGAGTTTGTCATTGCCTGCTAGCTAGAAGTCAGTGCTGCTCCACACTTGAAGGTTTCTTAATTTACATCACTACAGCTCCTCACTTAAGGACACGGTCCACTTCAAAAAGGAGAAGGAGCAACCTGTCCTCTGCTAACTGATCAGAGCTGGGATCGATTCCTGTCTTTAAACTACAGCCAACTGTCTTACTCTCAAGTTTGCTAGCTTGGAAAGAAAAAAGCCACGTCAACACTTATGAAAAATGAGGGGCCTCCAATCCTTGCACCTGTAAGCCTTCGTCAGCCATGAACACAATGCCTGTCAACCACCTAGAACAATACGCAAAGCACATAAGGAAAGGCCATCACACAGCAACAATCCTATCACGTCAGGAAATGGACTGCCCAGGGAGAGTTTACACCTTGTTAGTGTCTAGCAGAGTTATTACAATGACTGCCAAGGAAATAATGAATGTACTGAAATTCACTCTACATAAAACCGCAGGAAGATGTTCTTGCTCAATTACTCTTCTAAAAAGAGAGCTAATAAATGTGAATGCTCCTGAGTGAAAAACATCTCTATCCCTTTCTCATAATTTCCTTCAGCTTTAAGGAAGCTTTAATTCAAGGAAAAAAATCAGTATATTCAGAAAAAAGTGGTAGCTCAGACTAGATCCATTTTTTGTTGCATTTGGAAGTCTCTTTTAAGTTTGTAGATGTTAAAAAATTTGGTCTGTCAGCAGTGACAGCTTGTCACCAGGTGATATCTTCCATGCAAGGTCCTTTGTTTTTGGTCAGTTAACTTTATAACCTACCAGTTCTGCTTTTGGTTTAGTAGCCAAAGTCATAGAAACCAAGACTAGGGAAAAGCACGTTTGCCTACATTATGTAACCCATATAATTTCTTTTTCAAAGATCCAGCATCACCACACTGTACCAATAACGTGGTGCAATTTTTTTGTAGGAGGTTGTGCCTAATTTCTTTTTGAAATCTGCCCTCTGATATACCAGGTGTTTATTTGGTATCACTGTGGGTTTTAACAACTAAATCTACAAATGTTCACCTTTGGGGAATGGAATTTTAGCTGCAATAATATGCCCAATTATTCCCTCTTTTGTCAAAAAACAGAGGAACTGCAGAGAGGTTGGTTGAGGCTGCCTGAGAAGGCTGCAAGTAGTCAGGAGCTGCTGAGGATGGGAGATGGCTCCTCTCTCTGCCCTGGGTCCCAGAGTGCACTGTCCAAGGATGCGGCACAATCAAAGCAAAATTAGAGGGCAGGATGTGAAAAGGGCAACAGGTGATGATGGCACAGAACAGAAGAATCATCTTCATGGTTTTCCTCCAAATCCTGAGGCAGAATTCAGGATTCTCACACCTAAAACTTCACATGTGACTTTGCAGCAAGTATCTGCTCAACCTCGAGGTAGTGATGCCCCTTTTTGTTTTTATTCTTTCCTCTAAAGACCAAGGATGAATTGTACCTCATGTAGAGGATATCTGTGTGGTACAAAGTCTACACATAATCAATACCCTTTCAGTATGAGGTGACAGTTCCAATTTCCTCTGTGTTGCACCATCTTTCTGAAAAGGGAAGTCATTCAAGGGCAATTTTTTATAATACAGATTTGCAAGAAAATGAAGTTAACACTTCCCTGCCAATGTCAGTCTTGGTTTTTTAAACAGTTTTAGCAGTCTTTATTCACTCTTTCAATCATTCTGTATCACACCCTACATGTGGCTCATGTCAGCCCTGTGGTTTGTGTGTAAAGCCTTTAAAGCAGCTACTGAAGTCCTGCTTTAAAGCAGCTACTGAAGTCCTGCTACCAAGCAGTGACCTTGACTTTTTGCAGTGAAAAGGAATGAAAACCAGCCATGCAGAGCTCTGTGTCGCAGCCCTGGGATGCTTTATTTGAAAAAAAAATAGCATAAGTAACAGGAAGCACAGTTTTAAGCTAACAGCAGCAATCCTTACTACATAGGTTAGTGTGGTTTTTGGAGCAATTCAGATAGTTAGAACACCGCGGCCCTGAGCAGTTCAGAAACAAAATATGTGAACATTTAACCTTGTTCAGCCTGTCACTGTGTGTTTGCGTCAAAAGATAGCTGTTCAATAACTTCAGACTTTCCCAGCAGTCTCTGGAGCCTGGCAGCAAGTCATGAGAACTTCTCTGATTGTCACCAGGGAAACCACGGATCTGTTCTGCATGTGGTCAGCCTTCCAGGGATGAGGCTATTACTAGGCACCATCACACGAAAAGACATCTCAAGACTAATTTCCTTAGCTTCATATTGCATTACTTGTGCATATGAAAGGATAGGTTCCTAACTCTGTGGAGGCTTCTGATGCTACAGTTGGTTCAACTGGCAAAACTACTGTCAAGTTTTCTAAAGCTTTGAGTTCAAACACATGTTTTTATTTGATCTGTGTTATATGATTTAAACCTGATTAAATCTAACACCTCAAGGAAAAGTTTAAAAATAGATGAGATGTTCTCTCCTCTGGTAGATATCTGGGGAAAGTAGAAAAATGCAATAAAGTGGAACCAGTTTAAATATTAGTTCAAAAATGTTGTCAATTGTGAGATTTTTTTGAAACTCAGTCACTTCTGAGTTCAATCAAAATATTTCTGAAAATGGTAACAACAATGTTAACATTTCCAGTGATAGAATGGCAAATTAATTTTTAATTAAATTATAAATAATCAACATCACTGTTAAAAGGAAACAGAAGAAAGGTGCTAGTTTTGGAGTAAAAAAGAAATAGTTCTGTGATAACAGAAGATCAAAGATGGCATGATCTAATTAAAATATAAAATGCTTCATGAATATCAAAGGGTTACCTACAGCTCTGACAGACATTGTCAGGTAGTATTATAGGCACTTTAATTCTTCTAGAATTATCTTTGCCTCCACTGGCTCCCACCTCTGTATTTTGTCACTGCCTGCATAGGAAATCAAATGAAAACCTGCTTTTATGGTCAGGGCTCCTCCAAAGAGGGTTTAAAAGTTTTGCTGATGGTCTTTTGGCAAACTGAGCAACTCAAGCCTGAATGAAAAGTAGTTGTATTAGAGCTAGCTAAAAAAAAAAGAGCTTTAATTATAAATTCTGTTCTTGTTTTCTGTTTTCTCCCCTTCTACATCTAGAAGCTTCCCCAGGGTATAGAGGAGGCTTCTGTATAACTGGAATGTCACACAACAGAAGGCTGAATTCCTGATTAACAGCAGCTCCTTCCACTTGAACTGCAACTATTTAAGCAATGTAATAAAACAAAAAGAAAAGTCAATAATCAAATTGTGCCTCTGTTTCAGATGGATATACTACTGACGATATTGAATTTTACTGGAATGGAGGAGAGTCGGCAGTAACAGGAGTTAATAACATTGAGCTCCCACAATTTTCTATTGTGGATTACAAGATGGTATCAAAGAGAGTAGAATTTACAACAGGTAAGCACTGACTAGTTAAAAAAAATTCTCCCCTCTTCCTCCAACCCAGAAATATCAGTGTCTATCTTTTGTTAGGCGTTTGTCATTATATGACTTTTTTTTTTCAGGAGCATACCCTCGATTATCACTTAGCTTCCGGCTCAAAAGAAATATTGGATACTTCATTTTGCAAACCTATATGCCTTCCACACTGATCACAATTCTGTCGTGGGTATCTTTTTGGATCAATTATGATGCCTCTGCAGCCAGAGTTGCTCTAGGTAACTTCTTCTCAAAATGACCAAACTACATAGACACTTGTTGCCTTTGAATACAGTGGCACCAAATCCATACCGTTGGTTGCAGGATCATTAATTGTGATCTTACACAGGCAGTGCAGGGCCATGGTTATCAGGAAGGCAGGAAGGTGTAACCTTGCCTACATCTGAGGCTCTTGCTTCAGAATTAGGTTGGGATCCTGACTGACTTCCAGTTGTCATGATGCTCTTTGGTTCAGGCCAAAAGTATCTTGCTTCCAAACTGGAGCGTAAAAGTCTAATTCAGGTATCTAAGGGTATCTGCACTGTGCTGCATGAACAATTCATGTTGATGTTAAGAAGTGTCCTCTCAGGCCAGATATGTGATTGGAATGAAAACACACGATCCTACTGGCATCAGTGGAGATATACCAGCTGATACCAAATAAGTCTGTTTTGCCTACAGGATTGGTTCTTTTCTGGACCATGTTCCTTCCTACAACTTCCCACAAGAACAAAAATCTTCTGCCACCATCTGTGCTTTAAGGCACATGTTTTTCAACTCTGATGCCAGAAAGCCATTTTGTCCCACCTCTATTTTGTCCTGCTCTCTGCAAATTAACCTATGCCTAAAGCTATTATCTATATGCATTAATTACCTGTTATTAAAGCAAACTAAAAAGTAATTTCATCCAGCTAAAAGAAAAAACACATACGAAAGAAAACATCATTCAGTGGTGGATAACCAAATGAGATGGAAATGCTTTACTTGCAAGGACCTAGTTAACAGGAAAAGTTGTTTTGGTACAAGCATATATATCACTTTCTCTTCATTAAAGACCGTCACTTTATCAAAAGGCTTCCCTTTCTCCTTTCAACCCTCTGTTTTCAATCAAAAGCCAGGTACTTATTTCAGATACCCAGAGCAATGCATGTCACCCTATGGGGTCAAGCAGTGCTACTGCTGCAAATAAAATGAGAAGCATTTTCTCACATAAAAAGAACAACAATCAACTCTTTGCTATCCAGGTGAGCTAACACCACATTCCCTAGCACAGTTATTGCAAAAATTAAGGCGAGATGTTCCAAGATACCCTGGGCTATTCAAGCTTATTTCACTCACCCTCTCTTAAATGGAAAGCCAAGGAAGGTGCTGTCAGCAGACCTCTGAAGATATCTTTCTTTCCAGTCCTGCAAAATGCATTCCCTTGGCTGTTAAGAATCTGATCACATAACTGATCCATCTGCATGAGAAGTGCAATGCTGCCATTATGCTTTTTATGCTAAAATCTCCTTCCTTGTCTTGTTAGTCAATGTGTATTTCTTCCTTTCATAGGAATCACAACTGTGCTGACCATGACCACCATCAGCACCCATCTCAGGGAGACCTTGCCAAAGATTCCCTATGTCAAGGCAATAGATATTTACCTGATGGGATGCTTTGTGTTTGTGTTCCTGGCCTTGCTGGAATATGCCTTTGTAAACTATATTTTCTTTGGGAAAGGACCTCAACGTCAAAAAAAGACAGCAGGCAGGGCAGGACATGCTGCCGGAGAGAAGAGCAGACTGGAAACAAATAGAGTCCAGGTAAAATGTTCAAGCTAACTTTTCAAATATTATTTTTACTGTGACAGCATTGATGTATATGATGATAGAGATAAATACAGATGGAACACATGCAAAAGCATTTAAGATTGCCTAGAGAAAAATTGTATTTTAAGGAGATTACTGCAGTGTATGGCCTGCTCCATCTTCAGCTGAAAACAGTACAAAACTACAGAAAATGCAAATGAATATTCAAGACACATATTTCTTTGCAGCAGAGAAGAAATACAAGGGGTACAAGGAATTTAAATATTTACCACTTCAACTGTATATTTCTTTGCTTTAGAAGGTGGTATAGAAGAAATGTTTATAATAAGGTTCCTCTTTACACACAGAAACTTCACCAAAAATAAAAAGCAAAGACATGTTCTGTTGCTTCAGAGAGCTCTGAATGAAGCCTGTACCTCTGAGCTTCCAGCAGCACAAGGATGCTGCTGCTAGGTTATAACAGCCTTCACAGATGTCAGGATTTTTCCTCAGCTAAATTCAGGCAGACCACAACTATCCCCTCTTTAAAAAAAACAGCCAGAAAAACTCCAGAAAGTAATACTATGGACATATTTTTAACAAGGACAAGTTTAATTTTGCAGTACATCACTGAGCACTTGCAAACTTCTATAAACCTATTTCACTTTTTCCTGGCTTTCAGAAATAAACCCTGTGAAGCCTCAGGTGTATTTGGCCCATTCTGACTCAGAGGAAAATACATATCCTAATAAACCAAAAATTTTCTTCCTTCCTCTGCTTTGCTTACAATATATTACATCCAAGTATAAATAAGATCTTGCCCAGGCTGTGCTATAAACTTCTGTACTGTTGTGGCCTGAGGTGTTAACATTTGGACAAAATTGTATTCAAGACCTCAGTTTAGCTTGAAGAATAAGACCTAACAAGTAAGTCTAGACTCTTAACAAGTAAGACTTTATCGTGATGGATGGTTGCAATCTCACATACGTATCAGGAACAGCATTTCAGAAACTCTGATATCTTATTAATTCTAAAGTTGTGTGCCTGGTGTCCCCACAGCCACACCACTACAGCTAGGCATCATTAACAAAGCAGTCATATCCTCAGTCTCAGTGAACTCATGAGCCCATTAAAAGTTCTTACTTACATTTGCCTTCTGTCCCATTGTGTAAGAGATGCTTTATTACAGTGGGGGCACAAATTCAGTTCAGGCAATCAGCAGTCTCCAAGATCCCACAAAGTGCTGTCTTCCACAGAGCAGAGGAGATAACCCACCCCATTATGGATTGTTGTGCACAGACACTGTCTATCCATTTCTGTGGAAAGTAAGGAAGGGAAAAAAACAACCAACCCCACAAACTCTGACCAGCTACCTCAACAGCTCCTGAGATAACAGCCTAGGTGAGAAGCAGCACAGCAAGGATTCGTGAACAAGAGGGAATCGACACTTCTTCAGAGGTCAGCCTTGGCTACTTGTGCCCCAGTGCACTGAACTGAGTGAAGGATGAGAAAGTATAAAGGATAAGAGTGCAGGTAAGTTATTTTTCCTACATATTTGGAGAGTTTGTTTAACTAACAAAACACCATAACTCATACTTAAAAGCTTTTGTCTAAATGTTATGCAGCAAAGATGACACAGATACTCCAAATAGGATTGAAAGTTTTTAAAGCACCACATGCATACACCAGCATTTTTCGGATAGAAAAAGGAAGTCATACATGCTTTGTACCAGGATTTGTAAGTGCTCACGCTTCAGACAGCAATTCCTTTCTGGGACTGAGAGTGCTTTAAGTGAACTCACTGCTTTCTGCTGTACAGTGCAGGTTTGTGATCTTATATATATATACACACACACATAAACACACACAAGTGAATGGATATCAGTGGATTTTGCATCCCACACATTGATGTGGGACCTCGTGAACATTGATTTTACTCAGTATAGAAATGCTGGTGTCCAACAGTTGTATTTCTGTCTTTGGCAGGATGAGTGCACATGACTGGAGCAGTGGGACACGGTGAGGTTACATGACCTCTAGTGAAACAGCTCCCAGCCCCACTTCATCATGTTTTGAGATTTTTCATTGGTATTATGATGTCTGTACCAGAGCAGGAGAAAGGGTTTTTTGAGCATAAAAGAAGTACAGATGTAAGTATATATAGCTATAGGATAGTTTTTCCCTTTTACTCTTGACCCACACCACTTATCCATACAGGGACCTCTAACTCATAGAAGATATATAATAGTGCTTCCTCTCTTTGTGCCAGGTGAAGATATTGATCATTCCATCTGACATACAACTCCCATGCCTAAGAGACTTCAAATTCCTTCAACAGATAACAAAAGCATTAGATGTGTGAGCAACACTCGGCAAACTGACAACAATATTAACAGTACAGAGAAGACCAGCTGAAAAATGAACTGCTGTCTCATATGTGACTGTTCCTTGCTCTACAGACTGAAGAAGATGGAAATAAAATCTCTCCAGTTTCACAATTTATGCCACTTTAATTTTTAATATACAAAAAATATTAATTTGTAGCAAACAATCTTTCTGTTTCTCTGAATAAAGCATAAAGACTGTTTATATCTCCCTGTTCATTTGTCAAAGCTAGATGTCACTGAGGAGACCACCATCATTATGGACAAACCACCCAGCAAGAAATTATTTAGACAGTCCATGAATGCAACTGCTTCTGTTTCCCCAGACAATTATAGTGAGAATAGTCATTACACAGAAGATATCTCTTTTAAGTATGGAAGCAGGTACGATGCAATCATACCATGAGTGCAAGAGGGGCTGAGCCATCAAAAGGTTCATAAATGACAACACGAGGCAAGTGATAGATGGTCTCTTGCTTCCCAGTTCTGCACAGCCTCACACCTTCCTTTCAAACCTTCTGTGAACCACAAAATACCTGGGATAGAAAGCCAGAGAGCAGCCACAGGCTCCGAGGAAAACATACAATTTTCCAATACAGTGGCTACTGGAAAGAGAAAAAGAAGGGAAGGACATAACCACACAACTATCTTAACCTTCAAGGAAATCTCCATGTGAATAAGTATAGCCCTGATGATCATAACCTGTTTCTTTGCACATCAGATTGTGATAACACTATTGCATTTGTTCCAATAAGACAGCTTGTATGAGTAACATGGCCCTGAATCTTTTATCTCAAGAGAAAAAATGATGAGTTTGTATTGAGATAAAACAGAAGTTCTTATCTTTTATCTCCCATCAGTTAAGGTAAAAAAATAATAGGTAGGTAAAAATTCATTTCAGACAGCACTAAGTATTTGAGACCCATTCTCTGTCAAGGAATGCCGACGTGCTTTTCCCCTTGTAGGGTTAGTACGGGGCCCCCAGAAGACTGATCGAGGAGAGTAGTGCAGGCTCAGGATGGCTCAAGACTCCGTTTTGCCTGCATGAAAATTGTGACAAATAGTAATGGTGGGAAGCCTCATGGTTAACAGTTCTCACAGGTGGAATGTGTAAATAAATTCCATTCTCATTAGAGAGAGGGAAGGAGGACCTAAGGGCGCATACCTGGGGCCCTTGGATATAGGAGCGGCAGGCCCAGAGGGTGGGGCTTTCCCCCCTCCTGCACTGACACAGAAACCTCGCTGTGTTCCAGCTCTGAGAATAAACCTCTTTACGCATGTAGACCATGGCCAGCCTCTGGTTAACCTCTGTGCTTATCTTGGAATCACACACCCTAGAGCCGACTGACTACTTTCTATGTTGTCAACACAGGACTGTTGTTTTGGGTTGCTTTCTTTTTATTACTTTAACTATTTTACACTTACAATATCATTTGATGGTCCTAAGCAGGAAGCTTATTTTCTAAGGGTCACATGAAAAAAGGAGATTTCCTTGACCCTTAGAGTGGGGAGATTTACTCAACCCTTAGTACTTGACTTGTGTGTCAGCTCCCCAGGAAAGCTGAGATCCTTGTGCCCAACCAGTCTGTCAGTGTCCCTTAATGAGGACCCTTCACTGAGCAGTGCTGCTGGATTGGAGGGTGGTTTGACTGATTTATTCAGGGACACACATGGACAGAACAAGGGAGACCCCTCAGCAGGTGCTCCCACTTTATGACCCCTTAGTGGATGTTCCTCTTTATTTGAGTATGTTACCTGCTGCCAGGGACTGCCAGCACCTGTGAAGGACCCACACCAACATTTTATGAAATAACACTCTAATAATGAAAAATTGTGACAGGTTAAGGTTCAAGGATTGCCAGTGATAGTATCTTACTGCAAAAACATAGTCAAAGCAATACACAGACAAGCTCTAATCCCCAGTGAAAGTATTCAGCACACCCAGAGTGGTTCTTAGCCAACAGGCATCCCTATGGAGTAGAAGATATGTTCAGCCTGTTGACTGATCCCAGTAGTTACGATGGAGTCTTCCCTAACTTTTCCTCGTTCTCAACTTATTTTTATCCTATTTCTTTATGTTTAGGTGGAACTTGAGTGACTCTAGTCATACATACTTTTGTTACTGATTGGTGTAAAATTCTCTTGCTTCACTGTTAAAGATACAGTCAATAAAATATAGAGCAGATGCCCAGTGAGGGGTAGTTGTAGCTTGCAGGTGTGAGGTAGTATTCCAATTAGATTATAATGAACATCTGAGGAGAGAGATTTCGCCACAGCTGTTGGCTCAGCAGCAGAATGTCAGCTGCACAAGTTTTAAGAATACTTTGGAGTGAACTTCAAAATATACTGAAAGGGTTTTTAATGATGTGAAAAATTAAGTATTTCCCACAAACTTCACATTGCACAAAGAATTTGACCAGGTACATAAGAAGAGCTTTAATACTTCATGTTTAGTCTAAATAAGTGTAAGGCCCTTTGCTCTTAATTGCAAAGACTGCAATTCAAAGACTGAATTACTTCATGATGTTCACAGATCATCTCACCTAAAATGGTTTAAATGAAATTCATTTTAAAAATAACAAGTTCATTCAGAACACTTAGAGCAGGAATTCATACACTGCTTGGCTCCTAATAAATTGGCAGGGTGTATTAGTTTAAGAAAGATCCCTGTGAATCCCTTCAGATTGTAGGCAGTTACAAGTTGTCTTCCCAGAAGAGAAATCATAATAACTGCTTAATGATGCTTGCATTACTGTTACTATTATTATAACACTCAAGTCAATTAGCTCACACACTAGATTATGTAATAAAAGACACCTCACAGAGCTATTTCATAAGACTGGGAAGAAAAGGTAAAAAGGTTGACCTAACAAAACTTCTGAGAATTAAAAAAAAACCCTCTTTTCACACAGAGACAACTCGGAGATCACTGGTTTTTTCCACAGAAAAAATGTGGTTCTGCTTTCCTTTATGGTAACCCACAGTGACTGAGTTTCCCTGTGTGCTTTGCTTGGTTTTTTCTTGACCATACTTCAAATCTGCTGTAGATTATTATATCATTTCATAGCTCAGAGTGCAAACAAAGCGTTTTATATCACTGGTGCTTCACAAGACTGGATATTGTCTGTAATTAATTTCTTATTCCTTGATATAAAGGCATCTACAGACATGGTCTAGATTGTTATAAATTTGGGGTATATCCAACACCACAGATTACCAAAACCAGCACTAATATTCAAGCCTCAAGGTGAAGTCTTTGAAGTTTAATTTAAGAGACCTGTGTTCTGATGTGTATTTCCCTCATATGAGCTAAAGTGATGTTTAAATATCTGTGAATTTGAAACATCTAGAAAGTCTTCATGGAGAAGTCAGAAGTCCTGGAAACACCAAAAAATACTTTTCAAAAGAAGTTTTACGACGAACATGTAGAAAACTAAAGATTTGTGAAAAGGTAAACACTTTGTAGCAATGCAGCCATTCATGGTTCATTACATTAATACATAGGAAAGACAATGATATGAAAATGTTTTATATATACATATATATAATTGTTTGTGCCAGACATGTACATACTGGTTGCAGTTTTTAATACATAGGAAAGACAATGATATGAAAATGTTTTATATATACATATATATAATTGTTTGTGCCAGACATGTACATACTGGTTGCAGTTTTTAATACATAGGAAAGACAATGATATGAAAATGTTTTATATATACATATATATAATTGTTTGTGCCAGACATGTACATACTGGTTGCAGTTTTTAATCCTTTGCTTAGATACTTAAAACAGTGTCCTGACTAACAGCACAAATAAAGTGATAAACCTGTTTGAAACAACTGCTTCTGGCACCAACACATAAAAATGCAACTGCATGTAAGGTTTCATAGAGTAAACTGGATTATTTTAAATGCACATGAACAAGTTAATGGTATGCTATGATTCCATCTCTGCAACATAGTAATTGTCCAAAATCAATTCTCATCACAAGAATTTTACAATAACTGATAAAACATATATGTATTTACGTGCTCTTCATATTAAGAATCCATTGTTACAAAACTTGTAGAAGCTAACCTGCAGCACTAAAACTGTCTAAAACTATTTAAAATGGGCAGAGACAGCAACATTTTCTTCATGACAGCAACATTTTCAATGAAACCTTCAGGTGCCCAGTCACCAGACTTTAAAAATCAGTATTTTGTAAAGACCATGATCCAAGTTAAAGATAAAATTAGAAAAGTCTTACTTCACAGAGGATGAGATAATTAACTGAGTTGCAAGGTCCCAGACCAAGAAGCCAAGTTAGGATGGAAGGTACTTGGATGTTTAATAGCTAATTTCACACAAGTTAGAAAAGTGTACTCAGTGTCTTTTCACTTTTGTGAATGCTGTACCAGACATGAGTGTCAGTGCAGCCCCGGGAGCACCTCGGCAACAGAGCCACAAGGCCCATCTGGGAAACACCTAGGTCTGGCTGAGGAGCTTGTCTAATCCACATTCCTTCCTTGACACAGGTTGATCCCCATGGAAACATGCTCCTCAGACCACTTGAAATACGAAATGAGGCTGGCAGCTCAGATGTGTTCACGAGCCTCCGCGACCCCCGAGCCACGACGTACACGTACGACAGTGCCAGCCTGCAGTACAGAAGAGCCACTTCCAGCAGAGACCTCTGCAACAGGAGTGCTCTGGACAGACACAGGCTTCACAACAAAGGACACCTACGAAGGAGAGCATCCCAGATCAAAGTCAAAATCCCTGACTTGACTGATGTTAACCTGATAGACAAGTGGTCCAGAATGGTCTTTCCCATCATGTTTATTCTTTTCAATGTTGTTTACTGGCTGTATTATGTCCATTAATTTATGCAATAATGTTACTACAGACTAACATAATTAGACTTGTTTCTTTTCCTTCTCAAGTTTGTTAATTCTGAAGAAGTGAAGTGGCTATAATGGTACATGATCAATGTAAGATACTCAGCTATGGAACACTTCTAGATTTAAGCTTTCAAAAATAACCAACAACCCAACCCAAATCCAGGCTCACAACATATAGATCAGAATAATACAGTTCTGCTCTTAAAGAGCATCTTCAGCAATATATCTTGATTTTTACATATGACTTTTCTGTACCCAATTCAATTTTTAAGTGGAATAAAAATTAGTCCCACTGTATTTCTTGTCACATATTGGCAGCCCACAGCAGCATGCTTCCAAATAACACAAATGACTGAAAGTCATATCTATGTCACTGTCTTTCAGCATTTAGAATGTAGAGAAATTTAAAGAAATTACATTTTAAAGGATTATAACTATTGCACCACAGATCATTTCAAACTTAATAGTTACACTGGGAAGTATTTCCATAAAGTGTGGAAGAAGTATCACTCAAGGAGAGGTCAAATCACATTTTCGGAGAAGCAGGGATCTTCAAAAGAGAAAAAGGGTAGCAGAGAGAAATCCAACCAAGGTTTCCAAGCAAAGAATCAGCTGATTTGGTTTCAATGAAATTTTGTTATTTCCACAAAGTAGCAAAGTTGAAATTTATGAGAACAATTGTGCCATATGTAATTTTGTATTAAAAAGTGGAAAACAAACACATGTTCATTCCTTGAAGCAACTCTGAGGGATACCCCAGGCCAAGACTTTTCTTGACACTCAGGTCTCCTGTAGTTAGTAATTGCAACATTCTCCCAAAAGTTGGCAGATGTCTGGGAGCAGATCTGAGGAAATTTCTGCATATAGCTTCCTTCAGATTTCCTTACTCCTGTGAGGACCAGGAGATGCAGCTGAGTCTTACAGCAAACCAGTGGCACTGGGTGCGCTCCTGCTGAGGAGCTGCCTCTCCTTAGCTGGCTGCCTGACACAGCCCCAGGCAAGCAGCCACAGGCAAAGGGCGTGCAACTGAGAAGAAATGGGTCAGACATCTTCTATTTATATTACATCCATTTCCCTTCTCTACTACCAATTGTCTCCTAACAGTGCTTACACTATGTTGCCTAACATAGCATTTTATTGAAACTATAATCAGTTTGGGTTTTTTTATATTGAAAGTGTTTCATACTCTTAGGAGAGTCAAGACATACAAGCCAACAGAGTCTTTGTAGGTGCCAAGGTGATTGTTATCAATGGAAGCTGGTACAGAAAAAAACGCTGGTCAGGATACAAACACAAAAGCGATGTGGAAAGCTTATTCAGCAATTCCTCATTGCCTGGCAGTAAGATCAGCTGATGACCTTACTGTCAACTGACATTACAATTTCTTTAATCAGAATATAATAATAAATGAAACCCTCCTATGTGTTACAGTTTGTCACATTGTGCAAGACCCGGACCTGCTGCCGCTTCCCTTTGCTTGTGCAGCAGGGCTCTGAAAAAAGGGTTTGGAATCATAGAATCACCAAACCAGAAAGGGAATAGGTTTAATGTACTCACTACAAAAACATTAGGCTTCAAACCAGGCATTTGACATTGCTAGTCTAAGGGGGTCTTGGAAAATAATAGTTTTCTGTGGGCTCCAAAGTCCCAGACTCATCCCAAGTTCAATGGAGAACTATGCTGGTCTCCTCAAATGTCTTCTCACTACAGCTACAAACTTTAACCTCCAGTCTACTCAAGAGTTGCACAATTTTACAAGAATAATCAGCCACTGGGTTCAACTTGAGGTGATTCAGGACAAATATTAATTCAGTAAAATGGCTCTCTTGAATAGGCTGTGTATGCCTATCCCCACCCTGAAACAACTCCAAATAGTTTTTAAACAAGAGTCCCACATGGAAAGTTTGATTAAATTTTTAATCAAATTTAATCAATGTTTATATGAAGAATATTTCAGTGGCAAATAAGAATATTATTTTGGTATTGTAAAAGAAAGAATACAGAGAACATAAAGAAATCTTACATGCTAAGCAGAGTGAACTTTCCATAACTGCAAAAAGAAGGCCCATGAGGGAGACAGCAGTGGAATCATATGGGCTGTCCATTCCAAACATATATTCCATTAAATATTTTTTAATTCTTTGAACTGACACCAGACTTTACAGAGTAAGTCCATGAGCCATTGAATTTGCCTGCTTTGTTATTATACACAAAAACAAATTTGAAGAAAATAATACATTCTGTAGATTTGTAGCTTAAAATACAATAACCATCAGTGACCCATGTTTTTGCATTACCTGGTTTCCCAAAGATATTCACAGACAGCTCAGCTGTTCCAGTGATGAAGAGATATTACAACCCCTCCTTACAGCTGCAGTGAACATTTAGGAAGAGGCAACATCCAACATGACATTGAAATGAGACTTCAGGTTAAAAAAAAAGGATCCTTTATGTTTGATTACAAGAGTAAAGATCACCCTTTACTGGTCTTCAGCACTTTTTCTTGTAGGCTCCTAACATCTGCATATCATATTTTTCTAGTTTATGGATCAGCCAGATACTTCACACGCAGATGAGAGGCATATGGATTAAAAGCAGTCACATTGCAAAAAAAAAAAAAAAATTATGGAGCAGGGTAAAAGTTATTAACAAAACAAGAGCAGTGCAAACGCAAAACTCCTTAAGAACAGCATGTTCCAAAATAGGAGGGTCTACCCTTATGCAGCAGGAGACCTTCAACACATGCCACCAACACAAATCCCAGCCCTGCAGCCCATTTTGAGCAGCACACACCAAGGCCAGTCTGCATCGAGAGCTGGAAGTCGCACCCCTGAGTCAGGAAACAGCTGCCAGCTGTTGACACACAGCTTGTCAGCAGGTACTAATAACCCTACCACACACAGAGCAAGGGCCACTAACTGTGGGCACAACTACTTCTGGAAAAAAAAACAGAAGAAAACATTTCTCTCTTGAGAACAATAGCTTGGCAGCAAAAGGCAGTGGGAATTAGTGCCAGGGGCTGGCCAAACGAGCCTGTTTATGGGTTACCCATGTACATTGCCATCTGGAGCTAGAAAAAAACCCCACAATCTCTTCCGTGAATAGGTTGGAGTAATTTGGCTGGCTCTGTGCAATAAAGGTGAATAATGCTAAGTTCCCTCACTGCTGTACTTCGGTAGTTTCCATCCCTTTAGGAACCAGACTTCAAAATCAGCACAGATAAGGTCCCATTGCTAATTAGGTTTCAGCTAAACACCCACACAGTTTGTGCAGCTCTCATGAAATTTGTACTGGAAGTCCTTTTGGCTCAGTTTCCCTTGAGTTTCTACTGCCCCTGAGTGTGTATATTTGTGTGCCTACCTGGGAGTCTCCCAACAATATTTGAATCCATTGGTAATTTCAACCAAAAATTAACAGAACAGTAAGGATCTATGAGATACTACATTCCTACAAGTTTCAACAAAGCAGCTACCTCAGCAGAGGGCAAAGCTCACATTAATCCACCTCTCTTCTCTGACTGAAACAAGCTTGATGAACCCAACCTTATTAGTCACAAAAAATTAGTATTTTCAATGCAACAGGACTATTTTTGACAACAGTACATTTCTTTATGCTACCACTGAAGAGCACAGAGGTTGCTCTTTCAGAATTATCTGCTGGTTCACCTTGTTCACCCTTACAGGAAATGTTCCATCCCTTTGTACTGCAAGTGGAGGATTTATTGATATAAATCACGAGGAAAGTCACCCGGGGCTGGGGGCCATGTTTCACCAGCTGTTTCCCTTCACCGATTAGCCCCTGCCTATTCTTATGAATTCTCACATACTGAGGATGCATTGCTAACACTTCCTTGGGAGTATTAGTAAAGAAAAGACTGGATTATACCTGTTATGTAAAAAAAAAACTTTAAAAATATTTTCTGTATTACAAAGCATAAACCCCCCACATCTGTGGTTGTACAAGTAGGTTTCTTCCTGCCCCCATGGGCAACCAACCACCCTGCAGCCCAAGGAAGGCAGGAGGTCACAGAAGAATATTGAATTGCAGCATGTAACAGTGCTGAAATGTATATGGGTAAAAGAATTAAGTGACAAATAAAATATCTGGCATTTCTTAAAGGAAGACAAGGTGAGTTTGGTCTACTTACTGTCCTGGAGTGTAGAGTTAACTTCAATTATGTGGTCTGCTCCTTGACACATGTATTTCTCAATTATTTTGTAAGTAATCTTGAGTCTCCAAGAATTATAAAAACATCACTTCTTGTCTCATGCTGGTGCCACTCGAAGAAATGGCCTGGTACTCATTCTTTTACACTTTTTTTTTTTTTTTTTTGCAAAATCCAATTGCATTTGAGCAGGACTACCAATGAGGACATAAAATAATTACATGGCAGCAGAAGTGCATCATCTCTCTAGAGATGGTCTCTGATCAATTTCTTTTAACTCATCACTCATCTCTGTACCTGCACAGTCTCATACTAAAGTATAAAAACATCAGCCATCTCATTCACATCTGTGAACACACCCGTTCCCTTGTTCCCATCTCTGGAATGTCATTTGCTGTTTTGATCTAGCTGACAACGTATTACCTGATGCTTTTTAGATTTTCAGAGGAAACTTTGAATGTTGTGTACTGTAGCAAACATTTTTGAAACAAAGCTGACATCATCATTTCAGGAAAGAGCTGAATGAGATTTTGGCATAGGTAGAGTTCAGGATTGTGTTTTACAAAGGAAGTTAATAGCAGTTCTCATTAGATCATCTGGTGCTGCTCTGACTCACATTTAAATCAATATCAACTTAAATACAGCAGATCTGAAACCTCTGCATTCCCAAGAAAAAAAATTATTCTTTTACTGTAGCCATCCAAAAAATTATTTCATCTGTATAATGCTAGAAACCCTTCCCCACAGACAGCCCATCACCAAAGCAGTCCCTGTGGACCTGTAGTAGTTCCTAGGTAGAAAATCTCCACACCTTCCAGTGCCTTTCATTACTCTATTAGACAAATTACCTGACTAACCCAATGCCTAAAAACAGCCAGAGCCTTCTCGATGTGGGACTCTCCACACAGGTCTGCAAATGTCCAAAGAATGAATCTTTGCAATATTTGCCTCCTTTTCCAGGTTTTGGCAGTGGTCTTTTGGTCTTTCTGGAGATGTCCTGAATCAAGTACGAACTATACTTCTACAGAGGAAATAGTAGTACACTACCAAATGTAATTGAAGTAGATTTAAAGAAGTAAAAAAATGTATGGACTATCTTGATGCACTTATCAAAGCATTCTCTAGTACTAGTAGAGTAAAAATCCCTTTACTGCTGATAAATATTAATTCACAACTCACAATGATAGCAAAATGTGCATACTTCAGGACAGGGTGTTCCTGGTTCTTAAAATCACCTTTCAGAAGAAAGCATAATTATGTTTCAACATTTCCCATCGGAAAGGCTTGCTTCAGAACTCAGAAACATTCTACAGGCTTATATAGATCTTTTAAAAGCACAGCTTCTTGGCATACATAATTGTTTTGTTGCAAAAGCAGCTTTATTACAATAGTCAATTCCATACTGACAGTTTGCTGTTCAGATCCAGTTCTGGTTCCCTTTAGCATACCAAGATCAAAGCTGACATGGTTGATACGAAAAGCGTGGTTTTTCTAAAATCAAGGGAAAATTTCTGTGAAACAGAAAAAAGTGCAGTGAATGCCAGGGGAGAGCAAGTAACATTATTTTTACAATTCACTTTTATATTTTGTATCAAGATATGCTGCCTTTTCTGAATCAATTTGCAGATCTGTTTATGCAATGTGAATTTCTGTAGGTGCTTTTTACATGGTGAAATTAAAACTTCATATAGCGTGTCCATTATATTGTATATACTATTTTCATTAGCTTTTGGTTCAAAAAGCCTTCTGTGCAAAGTTTTTTTCTGGTGTAAATTGCATACTCAAGAGGTCTCTGCTTAGTACCTGCAAAACCACAGAGATTTCTTAAACATATTTATGATGTGTTCGGTTGGATGGTTTTTTGCCCATGTGACTGCAGGACCCAGAAGGGAGCTGCTCTGCAGGGTAAATACTGGGAGAATGTGAAGCCATGTACCTGAAATAGGGCAAAGGGGGAGCATCTCCTGGGAACAGTATTTACAAGTTAGTGTGGTGGGATGTGTAAACTCCAAAGCTATTCCATATGCTGTAGCCAGTTAATTAGAGAGCTCATGCCTGGAAGAACACAGGAAAATGCACATATAGGCAAAGTGAGCAGATAAGCAACAACAAAAGTTATTTAATGCCAATGGCGTCTCTTTAAACTCCCGCACCTTTGGCCTAATTCCCCGTTAGTCACAGGCACAAGTGTTTGTGAGTAGGGCTCCTCACACCACAAACTCTCCTTGGCTTTTGTTACTGGTGCAGTTTTATTTAACTCTGGTCCCAGCATACAGTTCCTCCAGGGACTGAGATGTGCACGGCAGAGCTTCACACTTTCGGAAAACTTCTGTGTGGAAATACAATGCCAACGTCTTTACCCACCCGCCTGTTCCTCAGCCGGGAGGGAGCTGTGGCCAGGCACACTTGACAGACGTGCTGCTGGCCATCAGCTTGTTTTAGATGCTTCTGTTCTGCTTACGTTTGTCCTATTTGCTGCCTGCTCATGTCTACCTGCATTCATCAAATTGTCTGCTGAAGATGACACCAGTATCAGGAGTCCTGTGAAATCTCTAGCTTTTGGCATTAATTTGGTGTGGTACAGACCAAATGCCTTATCTATCACAACAGGAGACCTTGCTTGTTCAAGAAGTACCTAATTCTCAAAGACAGAAAACAAAATTCTGAGAGATGGTACAACGTACAGAGCAGCAAGCTGTGTTCTCTGTTCTTTCTGGTCCTTGTCCTTGCCATCTGCTGGAGGCCATCACGTGCCTCACGTTTCTCTGTAGAGATGTAAGGTCAGGATGCACACCGCGAGTGCAATGCCACCTTTTAGCTGCTGGTTCTCGACTGCTCATCGACTGGTGCTCTGTCCTCCCTAGCCACTCACATGGTGTTGTTATGCCCCCTATTAGAAACATAATTTTGATGGCTATATACAAAAATACACAGAGTTTTAATAAAGTCTAATATCTATAAAAAAAAGCATCTAATTGCACATTTATTTCTGTTAACAACAGCAGTAACAAAAAACTGCCTTCCTGTTAAAGTAAAAAATCATTGAAAAATGATTTTTCAGCCTTTTCTGTTCAGTGATGCAGTAAAGGACAAATATAGGATGATACTAAAGACTAAATAGCACAACATAACCTTAAATAGAAATCCATTAATACATAACTTGTTATAGAATTTTAAACGAAACCATGTAAACTTTAAGTCTCTACTACTAAAAAAAAAAGTCAGAAATATCTCAAATAGCATCTACATTTTAAAAAGTTGCTTTCTATCAGTGAGTTATGTGGCATATTTTGCAACAGAAGTTTCACTTTTAAACATAAAAATGGAAGTTATTATTTGTGGCCTTTTATTGTTCAGAAAACACAACTACTTTGAAGATTTTACTGTATTTTTGAACAAGTGATCTTTGAAACCTAAGAAGTAGCAACACAAAAGTTCTCTTCAGGAACCTACTAGATAATTAGTTTTAAATATCCACTTTAATAACCTTTGAAGTACAGACTTTCTAGGTATCTGTTTTCTTAAATGTTTTCACAGTACATCTATAAATTGTATAAATAAATCAGCATACAAGTTTTTTCTATCCAAACGACATCCCAAACTTGATAGTGTACACTTGCATGAACCTGCTACTGCAGATAAAAGTAGTTTTCAGTCTTTTTGTCCTAAATGATAAAAACAGCATGGTAACCATAAAAATGAGTTTAAAAGATCAGTTACCAAAAATAAACCCTCTTTTCTCTACAAAAGCCTTTTAGCAACACATGCCCATCACAGTAAAAGGAAAATTAAAGCAGAGTGAACCTTCAGAATGCATCATACAATCCATGAAACATTTAAACAAATATGGCCATATTCTCCTATATAGTAACTAGATCTAGAGGAAAGGAAAAAGCATAGTCAAAATATAAATAAAATAAAGAGATCTGATAAATTTATTTCTTACACTCACAATTTAAAAATAGCATGCTCCAGAACACGCTACTGAGCAATCTACAGTAACTCTTTCCAGATTTCTAAGAAAGCTAAACAATTATCAGTTCCAACCTGATCTTTATCTTGAATTTCATACCACTTATACAAGGCCTTTATCTGTTATCTGATCCACTTGCTTATGGAAATTCAATCAAACCATATCTCTTAGAGATTGCAGTCCTTTCACTTTAAGATAAATTTTCCAGCCTTTCATCTTTACAACTCCTTACCCACTTTTCCACACTTTTTCTTTCTTCCATTGCTGACATGGAACACATACATCTAACTAAATGCACCAGCACCAAATAAAAGAGGAACAATACCTTTTACACACATAAACATTTTAAAAAACATTTTCTGACGTACAAAACTTCTGCGCTAGTTGTAATATACGTATATTTAGGTTCCTATCCATGAAGCCTATTAAAATCCTTTTCAGAGAAGCCTTTCTACAAGACAGCTTCTTGTCCTCTTCTCTGACCAGTACTCTGAAGTGCTTTTTTTGTATTAATGTATTATTTTAAACTTTGCTTATATGAAATCTATGGCACAACAAAATATAGTGGAAGAAACTCAAGATTGATTTTGAAACTACAAAGTGAGTCACTACTTTGCTTTTTTATATATATAAAACTTGCCTAATACACACATGATGAGAATCACACATTAGTATTTTATGTAAGCATGACAGATAATTTGCTCTTTACATATGGAAAAATGGTTTAACAAATAGCAGAAACCACAAGGTTTCTGGTGTACCCTTCTCTAGTGTTATGGCTTAACTCCTGTTACAAACTACAATCAAAACTCTGTCTAGTTTCAGAAAAGTTTAGAGTAGAATTTACCAACTATCTGCTTTATTAAGTGAGCTGGAAATATCTTTTTCACAGTTGACATAGGTCAGCTCCTCTCCAGCACTGCACTCCTTTCTGAAAACATTAAGTGAAAAGCCATCACCTAAGATACAAAAACAAAGCTAAAAACCCAAACTTTACACTGAATAAAGCTCCAGTGCTTTTTACACAACTTCTGAGCACTCAACAGGGTGCCTAGAGAGGTTGTGGTGTCTCCATGCTTGGGAAATATTCAAGTCATCTGGACACAGCCCTGTGCAGCTTGCTCTAGGTGACCCTGCTTGAGCAGTGAAGCTGGACAAGATGACCTCCAGAGCTCACTTCCAACCTCAACTATTTTTTGTGGTTCTGTAGTTTTTCTCTGGGCTGATTTTCCCCTGCATGTAAAAAGACTGAGTTTAGATTAATAAATCAAGAAATAACTTACGGTAATTATTCACACACAAAGTCAGGTATTTATTTCCCATATTTACAAGTATAAATACATTAATGCTACAAATACTCTCATGTTCTTTACTATCATGGCACTTTAAATAAGGTAACATAGTATGCAAGTAAGATGCCTCAGTTTTACTAGGCACCTGTGTAGTCACAGCCAAAGTTTTACCAAAACAACTATGGCACATGTCATGATTCTTTTCCAAAGGTCTATAAATCTCTAGTACTAAAAGCAACTGTACATTAGATTTTCCTATTTTTGGTAAAATAGATAGAAGATTTTATTATTTTTATCAAAGAATTAGTAGTTCGTTTGGTCAAAAGTCGTAACGGTCTTCTCACTTCAGAATTATACAGCACCAACAACTTTTCACTTTGCAGTAAACACATTTTTTTCCCCCAATCATTTGGGGAGCCATCACCAGCAAATATGTTGATGATCTGAGTTCCATCATTTCAGTTGTAAGACAACCTTCAAAAAGGAGAAAAATAATGAGATTAAAGTGGGATAAGACCAAAACTTAAGCAGTCTATGAAATGCAGCTTCTTGCTTTCTGTTTCAGTATAACATGCAACTGAATAAGCATTTCTTTCCTCTGAAAAGCACACCATCTCTCTCTTCTACAACCTTACGCAACCATCACTTCCAGTAAATTTCTTTACCCTTTGCTGCACTCAAACCATTCCTCAGCTGCCTGTAATCAAAGCATAGAATAGCAATATTCAGATGCAGTGATATTCCTTCTGCACAAAGCAGAGCAAAGGGACCATTTCTGAAGTGAATTCCTCCTTGTGTGCCCACAGAACTAAGTAAGGAGACAACATCATCCCACAGCTTCCATACAGACCCTCAAGCAGAACAAAGGGCATGTGAAGAGTGAAGTCTGTCCCAGAAGAACCTCTGTTCACTATTTTTATTTATTTGCAGGAAAGAAAATCCATAAGAAAGCAAGCTGTGAAAGCTGTTAATGCTGTAATTTCATGAGACACCAATTTCTTCAAATCATCATTTTCCTTAGCCTTTTCTATTAAGAAATCTGAGACCCTCCATGGTCTCAGATCAGTTCAAGGGATACCTTATTGTTTCACTTGAAATTTTCTTGGGTGACTGTATTGTAATCATTGTAACTTTCTTCCTGATTTACTATGCCATAGAAATTAAAGGACTCAATATGAACCAAACAACTCTCCCATGTGCATTCCTGGACACTGACATTTTGCAAAGCTGAGTGAACACTGGAGTTCCTGCCAGTCTTTCAGCATGGGAAAAGGGTAATTGTATTAAATTAAGGAAAGTAGATTTAGTCTAGGTATTATGAAGACATTTTTTACAATGAGGGCGGTGAACCTGGAACAGGTTGCCCAGAGGGATGGTGGATGCCCCATCCCTGGAAACATTGAAGGTCAGGTTGGACAGGACTCTGAGCAACCCAATCTAGTCGGCAATGTCCTTGCTCATTGCAGGGAGGTCAGACTAGACAACCTTTGCAGGTCCTTTCCAACTCAAACTATTCCATGATTCTACGAATTTTGCTTAAAATCAACTCAGTACACGAGAAGTCAGGAACAAAAGACTGTATCAGTAAGGTACCTTATTAGCAGCTTCCAGTGCATTTATTAGGTTCTGCAACTCTTCCTTATTCATCTCTATAGAAATCGGCTTAATTTCACCATTTTCTCTCACATCCAAATCAAGATTGAGGAGTGGCATTTGCAGCATAGAGATCTTATCACTGGAGAGAGCAAGCTATGCAGATTGACAAAACAACAATAAAGTGTAAGGTGGAGCCATTAAGTTTTTAGTCTTTCATAATATCACATTTATACTGTATATTGAATTTGTAATACCAGAACAAACATCAACATGACAAAAATAACTTCTCACAAGTCATCTCTGCAGTTTTTAGGGGTTTTTTCCTCCCTGTTATTGGGATTTTTGTTTGTTAATACCAACAATATTTTGAAACATTAAAGACTCCCTCTTCATAGCAATACACCTGTCAAAAACAATTTGTTAAAACTACTGGGCTGCCACATTTTGGTATTCTAAGTGAAAAGAAAGGATACATTTGATCATGGCTCTTTAATGAAGTATATGAATTCTGAAATCACGATCTTGCAATACTTCTGCTAATAAACAAAATGGGTCTTACAGAATGGGTCTGTCGGAAGAAAGAGGACACCATGCATTTTTCAACACTCTCTGGAGCTGATCAAACACTGTTTATCAGATATCCTATTTGACAAACACTGATGAAGATTACATGCCAATTGTCCTTTTTTTGTTGACTACTATACTCACTCTAGCATAGATAAGGCTTTAAAAATGTATTAAAATCAAAGATCAGTTGATAATACTATAGGTCACTATTGTACAGGCCTATTTATTTATTTGGAGAATAGAATGAGGTAGAGTTCAACCATTGCAAGTGAAAAAAATTATAACCAGCTCGAGGTGGGGAAAACAGTGGTTTTCAGAAAAATAAATACAATAGTTCAGACATGTACCAGAAATTTGTATCACAAAAGAGAAATAAACTCAAAAACCATCTAGTAGAAAATTTAAAAGAAGCCACAAACAAAAAACAAGAGTTTGCGTAAGTCCAGTTTATATTTTTGTCAGCAGTAAATGCAGTTAGCAAGAGATCAAGCCCAGTAACAGTTCATCCAAAGCATGTTATGATGCTGTATCTGCTCTTGCAAAAACTTGTATTTTGGGCATTGCTCTTTGATTTCCAAAGCTGTCTGCTGCAGAAATTACTTAACAGTCTTGTTAACATGGAAAACCACTTAACAGCTACAGATCTGTTTAACAGTTCTCATGGACTAATTAAAAATATAAACATTAAAAGTAATGTTTTTAAGTCTTTGATAGAGACCAGATGTCTTCATAACCTCAAAGCACCACCCTACTTTAGGCAACACAGTTATCATTGGCTTATTATGAAAATAAGAAGTCTAATAATAAATTATTTCAAACTAATTATTAAATAAATGTTTATTGTAAAAATATAGTGTTTTTAAAAAGTCAGGAAAACTTGTTGTGAATCGGACAACTAATCTTAAGTATATATTTCTTCTTCCTTTGAAAAAAATACTGTTTATTCAGGTCTCAAAATCATAACAGCATACAAAACTTTCAGGTGTTCCTGAATAGCACTCAGTCTCCCTGAGCAGCTGTAAAAGAGGGGGAAAACAAAATAATTTTTAAAATTTACATTTGCAGTTTATACAAATTTCTGGCAAGTCTTTGACGTGTTATCATTACTGTGCTTTTCATATACTTATAAAAATTGAACCACGCTGCAGAGTGAGCAAACATAAGGGGACTATATCAATAGTTACTTTTGTGTTGTAGAACACTTCTGTCAAACATTAAGGCAACACTCTTACCTTTAACTGCCAGTCAAAATCCTGCAGCTGGGCAGAAGAGATTGCATTTACTCTTTCCACTAGGGCATTCCTGATTTCTTCCTTTCTACCTTTCAGACATTTTGTGATTGCTTCTTGACAGTCTGCACTTAACTCAATTATCTGCTGAGCAGCCTATAAAAATAAAACCTGTGGTTACTTAAACTGTGAACCACAGAAGTAACACGTGCCACCTGCAGTTACTGTGCTCTGTAGGTATCCAGGCTGATAGCTGTTACACTGGACTACACAGCCTCATCTTTCTCATGCTGCCCTCCGTGGCTGCGCTCTGTCTTTGAAAGGTGAGTCAGTATTTACCACAGGAACACAGAGAGAAAAAAAATTGTTGTGTAAGTTAAAAGACAGAGAATGGAGGCTTTATCAGCCTTCTTAGATGCCACCCTAAAATCAAAACAAAAATTACATACACAACTCAGGTTTAGCTCCACGAGTTTCCCAGCATCAGAGTGGAGGACAAATCATCAGCTCAGCTGAAACAGACACACTGATGTAGGACAGTCCCCAGGGCTACACAGGTGTCTTTCTTTGACCCTGCTACTAACAAAATGTAAGCAATATGCATGACGTGAGAATTAGGATATCTAATAATGGAACAAGATTTTGCAAAGTTCATACATATTGGAATGTCCTGCATTACAGCCCCTGTACCATATGGTCCTCCATTCAGTCAGATTTTTCACAAAATTTATTTACGTACAGTCAATATTTGAAACCACTTCAATGCAGTACTAATGAACAAAGAAGCCAAAAAAAGAACGTGAATTGGTTTTATTGCTAATGAGCAGTATTATTTACAGGTTATGTGTTTTAAATTAAACAGATTTAATCTGGTGGTACTCAAAATACCAACTTGAGCGATTAAACCAGTATTTTAACAAGCATCCTGTGATATTAAAAAAATATTCAAAAATCAGCATCAATTTCACTTTCTGTTTTATATGTCTTGGCAGTGTATCTTTAAATGCAGCTTACCTTCTATCTATTTAGGCTTAATCCAATACTATTCAAATGCTACACTACAAAAGTATTTCAGGACTAAACAAACTACAAAACTAATCACTTCAGCATGATCTCTCGAAGTCAAGGCCAACCAGTGATGAACCCTTACCTCTTCATCAGACATGTTTTTGCCAACTGCAGTTTTAAAATACGTCATTGTTTCTTCTAAAACCTCCATCCACTCTGACAAGCTCCAGACGTTGCCATAATCCTGGTATCGAGGATACGAACGGCCACATATGCCATCAACTATCTTATGAAGGAACTGAAACGATGCGATACATAACTCATGAATATAATTCTCTCACGGTTAATCCACACCTGATATGAGACTGATAAAACAATTCAGTTATCACTAGCCTCTTCACTAGGTTAAGATGCTTCCAGAATGCAGCCCATGTACCAGCCAAAAAAGCTATAAACAGGCACTCCCTGAATATGAACTGTCCTCCCTTCTCCCCTTAAAGTCCGTTCACGAGGTTTAGCCACAGAAATCACGAGATGCAGATTCACCTTGAACTTACATGTGGACTTAACAATTCTGTGCACAACTACACCGTCCTGCTGAGCTGCCGCGACAAGGGGCACCTCAGTCGTCTCTGCACCGGGATTTCCAGGCTGCAGAGCACAACTCGAAGTGCCGATTTCCAAGCCCGTGGGCCTCTCTAGTCTCCCAAACCACCATCCTCTGGCACTGCGGCCTGGCGGGAGGGGCGGCCCCGCTCCGCGGCCCCGCACCGCCGGTGAGCCCTGCCTCCCTCACAGCTGCCGGAGAGCGGCACCGCGCCCTGCCCGCGGCGGACACCGCCCCCGTTCCCCGCCCAGGGCCGCGGGGAGCCCACCTCGATCGCCCGTCCCGGCGGGAGCTTCTCCAGCAGCCGCCGCATCTCCCGGCCCGGCCCGCACGTGACCGCCCCGGCGGCGGTGCGCATGCGCACGGGCAAACACCGCCCCCCTTCTCAAAGTCACGGGTTCGAGTCCCAGTCCCCGAGTCGCGATCGCCCAAGGGGAGTACGGGACTAGGGGGTACTCCGTGCGAGCCTCGGTGAGACTGCGAATGAAGCCCGGACCCCGCAGAGTTTACCAGCTTTTATATGCAACAACACTTCAGCTATTCTTGCATTTTGCCTGTTTTGCAGCTTTGCTTTTTGACTTTTAATAGGTTAACTTTCCGGCTGGTGGCAGGGGAGGAAGCTCAAGGCTTTCAACAGGCACCACATCTGCTGTGACACCAAACTAAATTGAGGAAGTTAGGAAAAACACTAACTGCAGAAGTCCGTGCTGATGGTACAGTGTTTACCATGAAGAGCTCGAGTTTTTCCTGTTTTATCAAAGTGTGAGTTCAATGCTAACCAGGCTGTGGAGGAGTTTTACGGAACAGGTTTTTGTGTTAGCAATCGCCTTTTCGTGCCTTGAAGTAATTGAATGTGAATGCAAAGAAGCAAATTTGCTCTGATCACTTGTACAAGAAAACCTCTAAGAAGTCAAGTCCCAGCAAGACACAAAACTGCACAGGGACTGTTTTACCTGTAGGCAGACTTTATTTCACTGAAATCACTAGGCTAATTCACAGTCAAACAATTATGCATTCGTAGGTATAATTCTGGGCCGTAAGAATACCAAAGCAGCTACAAGTCTGTACTGGTGGGTATAAGGTCTTTGAAAAAAACCCAGGCTGGTCAAGTCAGTCTGCAACATAACTTTTTCAAAGACAGGCATGTGGTCTTGTAGGAATGATGTGGTGCATGGGAGATTTGGAGAAGAAACACACGGGGAAGAACCAATTTCATGTTTTGCTGACTAAAAACTTTCAGATCCCCCCAGTTTCCCTCAGAGTTTGCTACTGCTGTAGATAAGACTTTTAAAAGAGGTTTCTTGAACATGTATTCAGTTTTATTATGGAAAAAGTACTTGAAGCTGCTGTTAAAATCAGAAATAGATAAAACTGCAAATTTAACAAAAAAAATTTCAATAATAATTTCCTTTATTCTGCTCTAATTTGCTTTGTTAGGTAACTGTAAACCTCTTCAGTATGTTACACACTACAAAACAGAGCACCAGGGGGAGCATCTGCTCCAAACAAAACAGACCCAGAGACAAGAGGAGAAATACAAAGGTCATCCAGACTTGGAAAGAAATTATTTACAGAGTAAAGAGAAAGGTAGTGAGTGTTCCACTCAGTTGAAAGGGATAAAGCAAATGAAAAATGCAAAAGAGCAAAGATGTAATGCATGAGAACACGAACACATAGAAGAGGATAGGAAACTACCCTCTATGTAACTACCCAGGAGAACATTCTCAAACCAGCTAATTTTTTGCAGGTCTGAAGAATAAAAAAATTTCACTTTTCATTTTTCACATATATGTAGTTCAAAAATAATATTTTGCACTCAGCCTACTGGCCTGTGAGGAGCAAAGTCAGACTGCACAAGGATACCTTGGCTGGGTTAGCTAAATCCATGTTTCAGAGCGCATGTTCTACTACAAAGAAGGAGGGGATATAAAACCAGCCTTTGGCAGTTTGGAGTTTGTTTGAACCTGCATTGTTTGGATCTGCCATCAAGTCGTAACCCTTAAAAATACATGCTTTTCATGCTTCTGCAACTCACCCCACCCTTGAAGTTAAGCTCTAAAATAACCACAAAATCAGGGAGGGAAACTTGTAGAACAGTAAGTAGATAGGAAAGAGATTCCGGAGCAGCAAGGAAAGAAGCAATTTTATAAGAGAAAAATGCAGAGTGAATTTTGCGTTATTTTACCCACATTGTTGATGACTTATAGAGGGGTTTATTTGCTTATAGAGATAACCCACAAGCTAAACTGCAGTAATTAAACCCATTTTAAAATCAATCCACTTGTTGCCCTTGGTTTTGGACGAATGGCAGTAATTAAAACACTGGGAAATAACCAGAGATTATTAGTATTATAGTAACATACATTTAATAATAATATTATATAATAATTATATATAATTATTTTATAAGTATAATAATTATATAATTATTTGTTATTATATATAATATATAATTATTATATATATAGTATATATATATATATAATATAGTAGCATAGAGTTTTACGCTGCTCTAAGTATATTGTTGGGGAGAGCATCCAAGCACCAGTACAAGTATCCCACAAAGAACTATTAAACAGATATGTCAGTAGAAATAAATAGGTAACTGTGTATTTTACCAGCACAGAGGGGACAGTAAACGCATTTTTAAAATGCAGTGGAAACACTGAGGTTGCAGTTGAGATTATGCTGAGCTAAATGTAGGTTGCCATGGAAAAGGGAGGTCCCACTGGTCCCCTAGTCCCTGTTGCTAGCTCTGCTTCCTCTCCCCAACCCTAAAGCCAGAATTAGGATGTCTGAGGCTGCAGCATGAAACTGCAGCTAATGTAGATGAAAACTAATTTTAGTTTTGTACTCATTTATTTTTTTCGTGGGTTAGATTTCAGCCAGGAACAGAGCACCACTTCTGACAGAAGTGACCTCTGGGGTTGGGACTGAGGGTGAAGACAAAACTACCCCTGCTGGCAGCCCACACTTAGTTGAAATTTGTTGACACATGAATATCAAACAGTGAACCACTTTCATTTTTAAACCAGGAATCTTGAAATCTTTTGTATAAGCTTACATACATAATATGCTGCAGTTGAAGGAGATTGAAAATAATGTATCTCTATTTCATTTTTACACTCTGAGAAGCCAGTGAAATTCATAGTAAGTGAGGCTGGATGAAAAACATGACACTGATGTGCATAATGTACTATTTGCCCTTTATAATCTATAATCATAATTCCTCCCAAATGATAAATCAATTTCTTAAATATTTTTACTTGTAAATTTTAAACACACAAAAACAAGTTTTTTTTCTTCCCCCCTGCCACTTTTCTGTAAATATAATACGTATTTACTCTTTGAGACATGAGGACTACAGTGTGTCATACACAGCAGATACAGTCTGTGTTCACAGATTTACACTTGTCCCCATCTTCTCTCCTTTTTCCAGTAAAGAGGTGTAACAAGAGGAACTTTCTTAAATGTTCTTAAATTCACTTCTCACTGATATTTCAAAATCATCTTGTTGGTTTCTGTAGCGGTTCTGTCCTTCCCACGGATCGCACTGAAGAACTAGCAATGGCTCTGAGGGACATTCTTGTGGTTAAACATCACCTTAGAGGCACACAATTTATCTACCAGACTCTGTACTGCCTTTCACAGACAAAAACATACTGAAGAGATCATTCAAAAGAGCTCCACTACACTGTAAGGTCTTCAGAGAGGAACTGCTATTGTTGGAAACACTCCAAGCACATTTGGAAGTACCAGATGGGAAAAATACTGTATATATTACTCAAAATCAAACAGTTAATATCATAGGTTTGTAAAATATCTGTACTGTATACATCTCAACACTGCCGGGCTGAGGTAGTAGAAGAGGCAGGAGTTGGCATCACAGCCAGTATTCTGCAGGACATGGCAGGGGAATAGCTTAGACCACAAGAGGGACCTCCTGTGTACTCCAAGGAGCCTGTAGTTGGCTTGAGCCATATACCCACTAAAGCAACAGCTCATAAGGCACACTGGAGCCAGTAACTGGGACAGTGTGCTCATGAGTACCACTGGTCACCACCTTTTCTAAACAGCTGGGCAGTCACAGACTTATTCTGCCTTTCCTCTCCTGCTTCCAAGACACACTTCTTTGCATAGGCTTCTTTGGTGGGAGAAAGAGAAGTCTTCATCTTCCATCCTATAAGAGCCTTTATGAATATTCTCCCTAACTCTCCTTTCTAAATTCAGGCCCATTATTTCTTATTGTTCTGCTCAGGGAACACGCAGAAAGTTTATTTTTATCTGCTCTTTTGCTACCATCTTATAAGGAAAAATCTATTGTCACCATTTCTATTATTCTATGTCCTTTTCTTCATGCTTAAAAGTTCTGGGTGAACTGAACACCAGGTACATGTCAGGACTGGAATTTTACTCACAATTTGCAGGTCTAATGATTGTAATGTCTAGAATTCAAAATTACAGCAACAAAATTAGTAATCCCTTTTAGGGCAGATGGAGTAAAACCATAAACCCAATATTCCCTCACTTCTCCAAGCCTAACCTTAAGATTTTTGTATTAATAATGAATGCTAAGAGTTTATTTGTGCTTTTCAAAAATCTTTGAACACCAAAAAACAGAAAAGAAAATGCCTGGTAGGTAGATTGTGGTGACTCTTAACCCTAGTAGTAAACAACAATTAGTGGATGCTGGAATATGCTGCATAGCAAGCTGTACCAACACATCATAATAGCAGCAGGGAGAAAGTATTCCTAAAATAATAAACACCCTACTATGTACATCTCATCCATGCAAGGAATTCGTGGACTGTATTTGTTATATAACTCTGAGCTGAGAGCTCCTACTACAGCTACTATAGATTTTACTTTTATTGCATCATATTTTAAGGTAAAGAAAACATCTGTTGGGGAAAGCTACACTGGCAATACTCTTTTTCTGCTGACAGAGATTGTTTCAACCAAGGGCATATAAAAATAAGGTAATTTTGATAGATGAATAAAAAGCAGTGTGTTTATACAGCCAAATCCATAGTAAGGCACAGCAGTGCTTTTGGAATAAATCCCTTCCAGGATAAATACAGCAAACCTGCTCCCAAGGCAAATGGCCTTGTGATTTATAAGTCTGTCTCAGTCTTGTCAGTCTGTGTCTATCTTGGACAGCACACTGTACCAGCCAGATTGTCTGGACTTCTTTGTGGTCGCTAAATAGTACTCTGTACAATCATATTCTGGAGCAAATCTAGAGAAGAATTCTCTAGAAAATTTGTTTGCATTATGAAGACATGAGCTGCTTGTTCTTCCAGGGGACACAGTAAAGAATGTAGTAAGAAATTTTCATTTCACGGTTTGGAGAATATTTCTAGAGGTATACTGAGCGACTTAAAATAGAAAATTTACAATTTTCCTAGTTTTTCTTAAATAGTTCTTCTGCTTATAGGAGCAAAATAAGGACAAAATATAAATTGCTCACTTGAAAACAAGACAAGTTTTTTCCATATGTTATTTACAATGTATTATATGACATAAAGTCCTAGCAAAGAGCAGTTGGTTTAATATTGTTCCATATAGTGCCAGTTAAAAGTAAACCCTAGACTTTCTTCTAAGTTTGAACTTGACCTACAATACCTGTTAAAGTAAAAATCTCTCTTGTCTTTACCACAGGTATGGCTTTTCATTAATTAGTCTTGGATCTGTGATTCACTGGGCTAACAAAATGAATCAGAAATATCCATGTGGTAACATTTTTGCAAGTTAGGTGAAGCTGTACTTGTGCTTTGTCTCAGTCTTTGTCTATCTTGGTTTCTACTTTATCATGGTTTACACTGCCTCTAGAAGGTGAGATAATAAGATAGAATGTCTGCTGGGATAAAGTTTCACCTTCAAAAATGTTTGAATATGTATGAACCATAAAAATTAGTTTTTTTCAGTGTGGTATCTTGTGGACACTTTTAATCTGATACTAGGTTTCCTAACATTAAATTAACCACTTTATGGGAAACCAGCCCTGGATTTTCTCCTCTGGAAAATACCTGAGAGAATCAAAAATTCTAAGTGATGCCTTCATATCCATCTGCTGGATTACTTTTATTTGTTCAAGAAATGGATATAGTAATTGTGGCATAAGTAGCTAAATTAGAATATTGACAAAATTTGTTTGGCAGGTTGGAGTCACTGTCCAGCAGAAATTGAGTTAGAAAAACTGTAAAAAAAAAAGACAAGAGGAAAAAAAATGAATATGAAAAATATTATAACCCAGACAATGACTTTCTACAAGGAAGGATAGAGAAAAAAGCAACAATCACTAAATATTCCATTTGTTATCACTGACTCAGGTCATTTTATGACTTGATAGAGTGGTTTCATAAAACGAAGATGCAGAACTATGTGTATTTGTGGACCAGATAAATACAACAATTCAAATTGCTTATATATAGAATGAAAAAGAAGGCACATAAGTACATATCATTATTGCATATCAAATTGTTTTGACACACAATGAAACTGTAACAGTGTAAACCAGCTAATGACATGTTTACAGCTGTAGGTAAGGTTTAAGATTAGCCATGGAAGTTGCCACATCAGAGTAAACAGGAAAAGAAGGAATAAAGCAATTTTTCCAAGTGTATCAATCTGCCTATGAGCAATTCCACTTAGCTAGAACTACTTCCCAATCATACACTTTCCCACCAGTCCACAAGTAGCAGTATTAGATGGTGTTCCTTTTTTTAGGATTAGTCTTGTGTCTTCTTATTCCATGGGCGCATGTTAATTAATGGATAGTGAACATGGATTGATAGAAGTTGGAGTCTTAGGTTACCAATTCGGCTACTCTATTGGATAAAGTACAAATGCCAAGATAAGAGGTAAACTCCTGCTGCGTTAGGAGCTGCAGTAAGATGAGTCTCTCATTTTAAATTATTTTCTGCTTGTCAGTTAATTTAGAGCCTCTTAAAAGTGAAAAACTTTCAGATTCCTTGTTAAATTCCGGTTGATAATTACTTTCTGCAGAATGGACAACACAATGAGAATCTTTAAAACAAAAGGTCTCATCATCTTAGTGACTTTCAGGATGGAAGTTCTTAATACACACTATGTCAAACCCCAGTGAGTGGCAACCAGTAAATCCTACACCAGTAATAACATCTGCTACTGACTGCTAATAACTGCCCTCCAGAACTGGCACATAATGCCAGCTTTACTTCCTTCCATTCTGCAGGTGCCTAAACACGATGGTAAAAATCACAGGCAAAGCATGAGGATTACATGAGTGAATATTACAGTCAGTTATTCCCTTAAAACTTGTCTACACAAGCTATGTCACAGCAATTTATCCAACATTAACTAAGGTCTGAATGGATTTGTTAAACTGCATTATACCTTTGGCTGGACAATTTTATTTGAAATTTAGTTAGCCTCTATTCAGTTTGATATTATTCATTCTTATCTGGTTTACTTTAGCAAAACAAAGGTGGATTGATAAACACCAGGAACAAAAAGAATTATTTAATGGAAAGAGTGGTCACTGCTAGTATAAGAGCAAATGGATATGACATTGAGTTTAGAAGCTAGAAGATAATTCTTAAACCTCACGGCAACCATACTCTGGAACAGTTTTTTAGTACAGTAATATGAGAAAAATACCTAACTACTTTTAGATATAGTTCAGTCAGTTTATGAACCAGATTGAATGGCATGCTTGTAATAACAAGGATTTTATGACCCTGAAGGTGCCTTTCAGGAAAGTTCCCACAGTAATATTTACACACCACTCCACCTGTCTCAAGATTTGCAAAATGTACATAATATACATAGAATATATCTTGCACTGTAAAAATATTAAAATACATGTTCAATCTTTCAAACTGAGCATGTAGGCTCAGATTCACTAATACTTTCATATTGTGGTGTTTATTCTCCCTTGTTTCAATTTTTTTTTGTAACCTGAAAGTAGTAATACCTTCTTATCTCACGGGGAGCAGTGAAAGAAAATTCATGACTATTTATAAAATGCTCACTCCAGTGATATACACAATCTCCTCATGAGAAAGTCAACAAACCAATACATATCTGGACAGTGTATGGTAAATTAAAGTTATAGCCACACACAGACTAGAACAGATAAACAGCTGTTTCATTCATTGTGTATCTGTCCTCCTGTCAGGATTTCCTGATGGGGTCCTGCCAGGAAATATATCTGAGGGTGTTGTAGTAAGAAATTACCTTAGTGATAAGCACAGCAGACAGCTTTAATTTGCACTGACAACATTGGTTAGGATTCTAAACACATCATTTAGCCAATGATCTGGTAAACAATAATTCAATGTAATTTAAAGTTCAAGGGGGTTTTGGAGAAATCTCTGCTGCTGTTACATTATTTGGGTTTACTGCAGAGCTAAGGAAGAAAAACATGATTTAATAACTGGGTAATAATCAATTCCCTTTCTGGCTATAAGTTATTATTTATATGTTACCACATGTTCAAATACATTTAAACTAGAGTGGATATCATAATATGTCACTATTTACACTGTCAATATACACTGGATCTCTCAAGTACATCCACTGACCTCATAGGAATGCACTAAGCTGATCTGGGAGCATCCACACTGCAGTAAGATAACCATCTATGTCTACAAACCCACATGCTCACTGGCACTGCTATTTATGTGGATTTGGCACCAGAATCATCACTGAGTATGATTCCCTAGAAGAGAATCGTACTGAGCTTTTTGCATTTTATTAGCTTGAGGTGCTCTGGGAAATGTTTGATAGTATGCTATGATAAATCTCCCTCTTCCTTTCAGATCTTCATGGGAAAGTTTTCAGTTTGCCAACATGTTTAGTTCACACTTCCCAGGATGTAAGTTCCTCTCTTTCATGTGTCCCAAACAGTGCCAGTATGAGCACAGCTGGATGAGCTGTTCATGCTTGTACTTGCAGAGTTGTTGCAGCCATGAGCAGACAGAGGGTTTGAAATGCACAAAGAGCTCTCCAACTGTTCTGGAGTCATTGACAGCTCTCACGTGACATTAAGCCCATATAAGTCCCATGGAAATTCCTGAAGCTTCAGGAAAGCATGGAGGGGCGCAGAGCAGACACGGTCACTCACAGGATTGGATCACAGTAATAGTTACTGGACTTAGTTATGAAAAAGTATTCACAAAGATGGGAAAGGAAAATCCGGGTTCTTGTCAGAAATAGAGCTACTGTAGAAAAATGTACTTTTAATATCAAAATTACTGTTAATACTAAAGCAATACTTATAGGGTATTCATGTCTCACCAATGACCACAGTTTTGAGAAACCTCTCTTTTGAAAACGTATCTGTCTTCATGTCATCACCAAGAGATAACAGAATTGTAATTACTCCAGTTTTCGTAAGTGGTGGTTTCCAGCAGAGAGGCACTAAGTGGTCTACCTAAGATCAGCATAGAATTTAATTCTATGGCTCTTTTACGCACCCTCAAAGCCAGTCTGAAGTCATTGTTTTAGACTGAATCTTTACAGTTATTCTGTGGGCACTTACTATTTACAGGAGCCAAAGGTAGGATAGACAGGAAAGGATCACATTCTTTTGCTAATTGCCACTACTACGCATTATCTGAATTTCAAAGTTTTCCTTTTCCATGTGACGGTTCAGAAGATGACATAAAAGACACCTGCAGATCTCTCTGGTAGAAAAGAAAAGGGATATATCTGTGTGGGTGATATTCAGTGTTATTAACTCCATGTGGAAAAGCTATCAGTGAGGTTTCTCAATCAAGCATTATTTCTGGTGACTATGTTCTTTTCAACCACTCTTCCGCAGAATACGTGGAAGAAGACAGTTTAGTGACACTTCAGACATGCTGTATGGTTGCTTTGTGTGCTTGGGATCAAGACCATTCATACTATCGGACAGTTGTCCTGAAGGATAAAAGTGAAAACATGTATATGTAATGGCCAAGTCAGGAGTCAGCAACGTCTCCCACAGAGATCAGTCTTACCTCTCCAAACAGCACATACGCTCTGCTTCAACACATCTAATTAAACTGCACTAAGTGCTGCACTAAGGCAGCTGTGCTCTTTCTAGCAGCCAAGGTAGGTCATTTCTGGTTTGGTCAGATATTTTTGCAGTGCACTGATGTGCAGGCCCAATTGAGGCAATTGTTATTGCTGGGCGAACAACAGAAACAAAATAATGCCTTTTGTAGTTTTAGGCTTACAGAATGGACTGTCATGCATGAAAAAATATGAATGGGAAATGTGAGACTCCAGATGTGAATTATTTACCGGTGCGATCTGATTAATAGCTGTGGTTGGTTATAAGCTGGGTGATGTTCTCCTCTTTCTCAAACATCTCTGCCAACTTGAAAGTTCCAATAAATCAATGTTAATTAATTCACTTTAAAGTAACTGGGTTTTGGCAGGCTTACTACCACCTTCTGTCTTGCAGCAGTTTACTCTTCCCTCCCCAGATCTGATTCCTCTTTCCTACAGCACTAGAGCCAGCAAAGGTGGTGGATCCTGCAAGGAAACAGAAGAACTCCAGATCTTTTACCACTGAGTAGAATAACTTGCATAATTTCAAGGCAGTAGTTATGGACTTCCTTCTTGTAGATGTATTTTTACTCCATGTGACATGCCTATATGTTTTGGAATTCCTGATTGCCACATGGGCACTCCAAAGAACAGACCATAAGCAGCTGTACACTGAACGTAACCAAAATGTTTTCAGTGAGTGGTCAGGAGTGCAGGGCATGTTAAAATGCAGGACGACAGAGGAAAACAACACTACGCGTGTGGGAAGGAGAGCGTAACCAACTACCACTGCTCAGCACAGCCCTCCCAGCTCTCTGTTAGGAACTCATTGTTGGTATCAGACAAGTACTGGTAAGCCCAGTCTATTTCAATAGGGACCAAGGGATCTTCAACTAACATTTCCTGGTAGTTCTTTTTTTTCTTCTTTTTCCTCTTTCAGCAGAAGATGGTCTTGAACCAGGAATCCTCTCACTTTCATGTAAAAGGCCATGTGATTTATTTAAAACAATTTGGGCAGTTTCTCTATAGACAGAGGCTTACTTCCTAGAAAACAATAGAAAGTGTTTGCTAACCTTGATTAGCCCACTGGCTAGAAAACTTGATGTTTAGGTGGACCAAGCTGTCTTCAGTGACAGACTGTCATGATAAACGATTAGGAACATCAATTTCCCTGACGAGCTGTGAAGGGTATCAGGTTCTGTCACAGCCACACTCCTGCCACAACCTCCGTCTGCCGAGGCTTCAAGGTTAAAAAAGAGCCTTTAAACAATAACTGACCTTTGGATGGGTCATGGACTCTACGGCAACGAGCAAAGCTCCCTCACCCGGAACCATGGGGTGGAGGAGCCGCGTTTGGAAGGGTCCCCGGCCGCAGCTCGGCCCGGCGGCTCCCGGCTCAGTCACTCACCGGGGGAGAAAGACGAGAGCGGGAAAGGGGCGAAAGGAGCGAGCGGCTAAAGGCGGTAAGGGCAGGTGAGGGGCGGTGCAGGTGAGGGGCGGTGGGGCGGAGGCGGCCGGGCGGCACCGGCGGGGCGGGGCGGGGCGGGGCGGGAGCGCGGCCATTCCCCGGGGATGTGCGCGGTGCCTTCGGTAAGCTCGGCGTGGGTTCACGGGGGCAGCTCGCCGGCGGGGTCGGGTGCGTGGGAGGACACCGGTGCCGGGCTCGTGGAGCGAGACCTGTCGGGGGAATTGTGGAAGCAGCGGCCGCGGAGGGAGGTGCCCTCTGCCGCGTTGCCGGCCCTGGAAGCTCTGCCAAGTCCTGAAGGGCCCCTGCGAATCTCGGCGGTGGCTGGAGCTCGGGGTACCGCGGCCGTCGTGGGCGGTGGAAAGGGGCGATTTGTGCTTTTCTGTTTATAAATGGCCCCCGGGCCACGAGCCCCTCCAGCTCCGCCATTGCGTATTTTAATCTCCTCGACTGAGCCTGCTAGGGAAGCAGATTAGAAAGAAAAGGTAATTAAGACTTTGAATCCAAAACAAAAGCCTTTGTGTTAATAGTTCACGGTGCTAACTGAGGTGTAAGGTTTTTACTACTTTACAACTTCACGGCAAGGAAGTAGACTTAAACCCGTATAAGTCACATGGAAATTCCTGAGGCTTCAGGAAAGCATGGAGGGGTGCAGAGCAGACACGGTCGCTCACAGGATTGGATCACAGTAATAGTTACTGGACTTAGTTATGAAAAAGTATTCACAAAGATGGGAAAGGAAAATCCGGGTTCTTGTCAGAAATAGAGCTACTGTAGAAAAATGTACTTTTAATATCAAAATTACTGTTAATACTAAAGCAATACTTATAGGGTATTCATGTCTCACCAATGACCACAGTTTTGAGAAACCTCTCTTTTGAAAACGTATCTGTCTTCATGTCATCACCAAGAGATAACAGAATTGTAATTACTCCAGTTTTCGTAAGTGGTGGTTTCCAGCAGAGAGGCACTAAGTGGTCTACCTAAGATCAGCATAGAATTTAATTCTATGGCTCTTTTACGCACCCTCAAAGCCAGTCTGAAGTCATTGTTTTAGACTGAATCTTTACAGTTATTCTGTGGGCACTTACTATTTACAGGAGCCAAAGGTAGGATAGACAGGAAAGGATCACATTCTTTTGCTAATTGCCACTACTATGGATGATCTGAATTTCAGAGGCAACAGCCAGAGCTGATGTGTATTTCTAATGAAAAGTAGACTAAAATTAGGACCAAGTGCTTTGCATAAGTACTCTAAGATACTCAGTAAGCTGACATTCCTGACCTGTCTTGCTTGTGCCAACATGAGTCCTTTCACAGCTGTAATGATAAATTGGGAAATACAGTAATGTTATTGTCTTTGAGTTAGTAAAAGGTTTTGCAGATCAGTGAGAACCAGGTTCAGTAAGTACCAGATCAATTATGAAGGAGTTGACAAATCTAGGAGCAGGAGTTAGAAGCAAGAGCAATGCTGTTTAGTGTTAATTTTTAACTCAGTTCAGCTACCCACAGCACTGATGCTGTGCTAAGTGTCTTAAATAGTTTTGGAGTTACTAGGGTCAGAATTTGAGCATTCTTAACTCCTTGCATTTTTTTTTAAAGTTTCTATATATTTTGGCTTCATTTTCATTAGTAAAACTTTTAAAGATACACATTTGTAGTTGAGCATTCAATTGCAGTAGGTCACTTCTCACTTTCAGGCCTGAAATATCATCTCAAGAGTCCTGTTTTGTAGTCTTGAAGCAACTCTCTAGTGGTTAAAGTGGATTCACAGGTTATTCCTGTCAATATATCTCCAAGCTGTAGGCAGGTTTTATTGCTCTGTGACAAATCTGATTGTCTTCCTGAGGTTATACAAGAGTTGATTTTGTCAAAAATTCACTAAACCTAGAGCATTATACCTGAAAACCTCAGTGGATGCGTTGGGAGTTTCTGAAAATCTTGAATAGCTGATAATGTAGGTAACTTAGAAAACCAGAATAAAAAAAACTAGTCAGAGACCTAATGCAGGATTTTAGGAACTCAAACACAGTTTCTTGCTGTAACAGGTATTTTCAGTATATATTTCAATGTGTACCGTAGCCATTATCTATGCAACAGAGTTTCAGCCCTTTAAATGAATCAGCATAGTTAAAAACCAACAATACTGCCAGTGTGGATCCATTTCCTTTGAAACTATTTACAGTAACATGGGGAATGTATATCTGCATCACATGAACACCAATATAAATTTTTTAACATGGCCCACACCTTAGTCTTACTGCGAAATTGATGTGAATTTCACACATACCAAAGCATCTGTAGTGATTAAATGCTGTGTGACCATAAGCTGAAGATATACTTGTGTGAAAAGACGGTCATAAAAGAGTAAGACTTAACCTGGAAGGCTTCGGTTTACAATTTTGAGACCAATGTGACACATGAGAACTGGGCATAAAGCAGAACTTTTCTGGTGAATGGAGAAAAGGATGTAAAATATTTTCATGGATTATTTATCTCCAGCAGTCTTCAGTTCTATTTTGAAACTCATTGCCTGTAGCAGAAATACATGGTTCATCTGAAATTTAAACTTAAAATTTGCTAGTGTATGGTTTTGTTGTGTCTGTAGGTACAAGATCTGATTGACATCCTAAATAACTTTACCCAAGGTGAAGGAGATTTTCTGGTTTTTTTGTACTGCTCCCACACTGTAGCATATTAACCAGCGTTACTGCATGTATGGCTTACTTTTAAATTATCTTGCATCCATCCTTGTGTCAGGACCTTGGCACTTCCTGGATTTTAGTGCATCCTGCTGATTGTTTTCAACTTGTGAAGAGCTGCTGATGGCTGGCTTAACATGGTTGCAACCAAGAAATTACTTTTCCAAAATCCAAGGCATTTCAAGGTTTGCAGGTTTTCAGTGTTGCCCGTACTAAATGAGACTTTGTACGTAAGAGCACTTGGTAAAATAATGCCACAGCAATTGACTTTTCATACTAACATTTGTCATCCACTCTCAGTTTGAGTTCTTAGCATCTGTTTTATAAATATAATTCAGAATATGTGGTTACAAATAACCACACATTTATCCTAAATGGAAGTATTGATTCCTGCAGGTTTTTGGCTGTCTGTCCCACAAATTGGCAGCAGAAGTCTCCTATCCAGATCTATGTGGTATATTAGAATGTCTCTGCAGATTTCATATTCTCTTGCAAAGATGTGACAAATTTGTGAAATCGCTTGTTACAGAGAAAGTAGAAAACCTTAGGAGGAAAGAAGTATTTTTTCTTCTGGTGTAAATTAATCTTCTGGCCCTGGTTCCCTGAAGCTTCTCCATTGTCTGCTAGCTTCTGAGCTTTAAAAGATTATTAGGAGGAATTTTTAACATTTAGACTGTATAGTTCTGTCAGTGTGGTGACAAAAGTGCTACTGAACCTTTGCAGTAACACTTGTTAAGGGGTTTAAATGGGACATCTGTGTGGACTGGGGATGATCCACTCTTCTATAGTGTTGTGCAGTGTGACTTCCATTTAGGTTAGCATTTTTTATATTCCAGGTCACCCAGAATCTCAGACCTGCAGAATATCTTGATATATTCAGATGGGGAGCAAAGAAAAAGGGATGTTGCTGAGGAGATGCATTGTCTGAATTGCTGCCCTTTTAGGTGCTGTAGATATTTTTGAGGTAAGATAATGCAGTTTTATTGATTGCATTTCTGTTTGCCAAGAATTGATTTGTTACTTGCTACTGAAAACTAGCCCAGATGACACAGAAGGCCTAGAGCACACTGCCTGAGAAGGAACAGGATAGAAACGCACACCATAAATATGCACGTGCCAAAGGTTTGAGGAACATTCTTGTCCAAATGCCATTTACCAAGTTCATTTAACAAAAAATTTTCTGAAAGAAGAACAAGGAGATCATAGCAAAAGAGAAGGATGTTGTCAGCAGGGAGGAAGTGGTCAGGAGAAGCCAGGGTAAATGGTAAGGCACTTCACATTGTGACCTGTGAGCAAATGACCACAACGTAATAGTAAGGTGTAGTTCCAGAGCAGGATAAACATAGGCTAAGTTATCTACACATCTGTTTTGCTGACAGTCTTAAGAAATTGCATCGTGTGGGAGAGATCAGTGATTGCTAAGTGATTTGCCAAAGGCTACCAATAGTATAACTAGAACTAAGGAATATTTAGTCTCAGCTTCATCCCCCTGCAGGAAAGCTAGGAGCAAAGGCTTGCATGCACATAGGCGGGTGATACCTCACAAGAGACAATGGAAGGGGAGTGATGGGGAAAGAAAACTTACGGACATGAAATACACATACAAGAGAATGTCTACACAGGACTTTATGACGAAAGGCCTTTTTTCAGGGTATAGACCATTTAAAAGTAGGGTTTTCTCAGCATTACTACTAGCAGAGAGTTCTCAAAGGCTGTTTTTATTGTGATATAGGATGGTCAAGCATGAGTAGTGTATGGTGTTGATCTGTGCTGTGATAAAAATGACACTGCTGTGCCCTGCTTTAACAAAGATAGGACTGCCAGCTATTTCATATTAACTATATCTAGTCCTTCCAGTTTTGCATGTCCCAAAGTGCTTTATAAGAAGAGGAAAGAATCAGAATACACGAGGGAACTAGTGTAAAGAGAAAGAAAATAAATCCACTATCATATAATTCCCTTCAACATTTCATAATTATCATGTGACAGCTTGCTACAGAACCTTCCTTTTTGGAGTGTAAGACATACCTTTTTTACCTCTCTTTCAGCCATTGCCATTTAGCAAGATCAAGTAGTGTTCTCTTGAGTACATAGTGTGAAATGAGGACAGTTTAGCTTGTGTGAGGTTGTCCTCAAAACTTAGCATGTGATCATTTGGGCTTCCTGTTTGCAAATACATGAACATTATTCTTGGGGTTTTTAAACATAAACGTATATTTTTAATATAAACTTCTAAACGTAGTGCTTTTGAGTAACTCATCTTGTGGATTGTTTACCAGTGTTTAAAGAAATATCTGCCATTTTGTATTACTACTTTGAATTTACATTAGCCGGAGAACTCAAGAATTTACTGTGTAAAATAACATGAAAAGAGCATCAAACAGTGTTTTAAGGGAAGGGATTTCTTAGAAAAATTGTTTAAAATAGCTTTTTATTTTTTGGCAACTTAATCCTTCAAAATATCTAACATGAAGTTAATGAAACTGCTGACCAAAGAAAAGGTGTTCAATAGTTTATGAACCAAATTTAATGAGGAAGAAGAATAAAATTACTCAAAGGAGTTAAAAAGTGCAAAAGAGATTTGCAAAGTTTGAAACCTCAAAAATGTTATTTTTAAATGGTGGTACAAATGATTTCTTTTTTAAAAAGCCAGTTGCAAATAGTAGCTCAGTCAAATCCTAGGTGAGTCAGAGGGCATTGTGGCAGATTATGAGATCCAGATACTTTTTTCCCCCAGATGTCTGTTAATTGTCTGATTCACGTCTCTGATCATAGGAGATTACTTGTTGTTTCTCATACAATGTTTCCAATGTGTTGGGTTCGTCTTAGTTATTTGTTGCCCATACAATCTTCAGAGTTTTCTTAGAAGTTGTTACTTTAGAACGCTGGCGGTACTGGCAAAAATATGCAGTGCACAGAACTGAATTTAATGTTTCCTGTTCGTTTTTAAGCTCTGCTTCTCTGAAGAAGGATGAGGAAGGATGGGGCAGAGATTTTGGAGCTGTATCAGGAGTCAGGGATATGTGTGTGGCAAGGGGTGACTGCTCTTCAGCAGCATTGCATATGCAGTCTAAACCTTTTGCTCCATGTCCAGTGGTGAGGAATTCCATTTCAACATGCTGTAGTGTTAAAATGTCCAGTACTCTCCCCACCTGCTTCCCCCACACTTTTTTAGTAGTTGTCACTGGGTATCAAATGCTACAAAAGTAAATAGATTATGTAAACCAAAAAGACCTATAATTTAGGAAGTTTTGAAATTTGTGAGGTGTATTTTACCTATATAAGGTTATTTTGCCTATATAATTTTCACTGAATGAACAGGATCTGCTATTTGAAGCTTTTTCTTTCCCATTAGCCCTGGGAGATTGAGAAAAAGTTCCCTTACTTTTAGTGCTTCTTCATCAGTATCAGATATTTGTTTTCTTGGTCTTATGAAAAAAAAAAAGATTTTCACTACAGACCTAACCGGCTCCTAAATACCTGACTGGCGGCATCTTGAAAAATTTCCTGTCACTTACGTACTTAAGTTTGCTACAAGGTCATTGCACATTGTAACAGTGTGTAGAGATATGTCGGGCTGCTGGGCAAAGAGTTACTGTTTCAAGCAAAAGTGCCTAATTGACACACCGTGTGTGATTCATGCTAATGACGGAAGCTTGAAACACTCTGGTAAATACTTGCCGTGATAATCGAGCATATTTTTACTTAAAGTGAACATTTATTTGAAAAGGTCTCTCACTGCAAAAATCTGTTTGTACCATTACTGATTTGTCACTACAGGACAGTTTTTTCCTCAAAAAGAGCGAGCCTTACAGATGGCATCCAAAATCTAGAAGTTTGGGGGTTTTTTAATAGCTGAACTGACAAAATTTGTGATGGGGGGGGGGGGGGGGAAGAAAACAGGTACCTCTTTTCAGACCGTCATCTTTTTATAGTCTTTAATTTTCAGTACTTTTTTCTTTGCTTCAGTCCTGATTTATGTAGATAGGTCTGTGTTAATTTGGTTTTTGGGAGCTCTAGGAGGATTGAAGAACTCAGCATAGTCATGTATAAACTCTACTAGCAACACATTCTGCAGTCTCTAAAAATTTTTTAAGATCTGGGTACCTTTGAAGCTTTAGACATGTTCTCAGGCTCAGAGTAAATTAGCTGAAGCATCTCTTTCACATGTGTACAGATCTGTGTTGGATCTGTGGTATATGACTATATGGTAGCCATACATTAAAAGTAGTTCATTGCTGTGAAATAGCTGCTACAAAATGTCAGTTCCCATTTCTGGAGGAAAGACTGACCCTGACTAAAATGGGATAGTAACCTCTATGCAGAGGGCAGTCCCTCTGGGAACTGTCTCCTGGGCAGTAGGATTAGAGGAAGCAGAGACAGAAGATGCCACATTCTGTGAAAATAAGAGGATGCCCTATATTTTGAAACATCTTCACAACCTCCTACTTTCTTCTCTGAGAAGTCCCAGAAATAGCTGCCTTCCCTTGTAACCTTTGGTAGTCTGATGATTACTGGGACGACAAGGTTTAGGACTGAGAAAAAAGGAAATCCTTTTTCTCAGACTGGTCCCTTACGTTGCCTGGGGGAGTGCTGCAGAAGGGCCTTGGAAGGGTGCTGCCAGGGGATGCTGAGAGGATATGCTGCATAGAGGATTTGGGGGCTTTTCCCCTCCTTCATCTGCAGATCATGGTTTCTAAAGGGGAACATGATTTTCATGTACATGGTACCAATCTTCTAAGACATTAAGATTGTGACAGTCAATAGCTATCCACATCTAATGGTGATGGGACAAAAATGTCCCATCTTAATTTGATGAGATGAAGAGGCCAGACAGACATTAGGGAAAAGCTTTCTAGCTGAAGGGTAGTAACAAATGTCCAGGCTTTTTAGGAAGTTTGGAGAATCTTCTTTTTAAGAACAGAATGGCTTGATGTAGAGCTACATACTACCCCATTGTTAAAGGACCATTGGTGAGGACATTGTGCCCAGGTGTTAAGAATTCTATAATTGTAATAGAAGAATCAAGGGAGATATATAAGAGAAGAGATTTTGGATAGAATAGTCACATTGATAGTTTGGAAAATTGCTATTTAGAGTAACATTTTTGAGGAATCTGAGCAGGACAGAGTGACATTTGTCAAGAGCAGAGAAAGATACCCATGAATAGAAGTTTGAATTGATTGAAGCCAAAATCAGGATTTGTTTGATAAACACGTAGGATAGCCTGTTGTAAAGAGATTTCATTTAGAAAAATCCAGCAAGTTTTAGAGGTAGCTTTTGTGTGGGAATTTAGGAAGAGGATTTAGTCAAAAATTTTACTGGAATCTTTGCAGGTAGTAAGATACCAGATGAAATGAAAGTAATCTGCAGCGAAATGTACTGATGATCTGGGGCTCATGCAATTTATAATTTTAAACAAATATGCAATGAGCAGTTCCAGGGAAGAAATAATACAAGAAATGTAGCAATCATTAAGTTGTAAAAACTTATAAATTGTAAAAAACTTCATTATAAAAAACAGCACTTTTGCGATTCTACGTGGCTTGTGCAAGAGGCCTTTTCTGACTGCATTGGGTGATTTGATAAAGTGAGTATCACCTATAGCTATAAGTATCACCTATACCTATGACCTTCAGCTTTATTTAGGAAAACAAATTCCTGGGTAGAATGCTAGATCTCAGCCAGGTGGATAGAGGAGAAGCATTGGCATGAAATTTATTCATCCTTTGTCAGTTGTTAAAAATTCCCAAACCTGTTTCTAGTTCAATGGAAGAAGTTTTTTGTTCATGATAGCTACTTTGTGCCTTTCATTGGCAATTCCTCAATTCCTTTGTGTCTAAGGCTGTACTCAGATGCATATTGCTAGATTGTTGTCTTCTGAGTTTAATAAGGTTTGTTAACCATCAGCATGGACTGCAGTGTCTGAGATGAGGATTCTTTTCAAAATGCTGTTCTCTGCAGAATTAGCAGCTTGACTGGTTTTTTCACCGTGCTGCAACATGAGAGACTGGTGGGCAGACTGCTATTACAAAAATATTGTGCTTTTTAAACAGAGTGATCAAATTATAATCTGAAAGTATGGATGAAATTAAGGTAAAAGCAATCTTTGAAGCAGAAGTTCCTGACCTTACATAACCTATTAACTGTCTGGGTTGGGTTTTTTAGTCAATATATGAAAATTACTTTTTTTCCCAGGATTATTCAAAACTGTAACTGTGATATTTTTATTTTCTAAAAGCCTTTACAGAATTGCTATATAACTTGTTGTATTTTAAAGCATTTCTAGATAGAGGACACTCCTTGGCTTAGAAAGTGTTTCAGATACAATGGCAGATCCCATCCGCTGGGCCCAATACTGCTGGCAGCGACTGATATCAACAGAGGGCAGAGAAAGCAGCAGCAGCAATTCAAGTAACAAGTGCTATCAATCATCAAAAACTACTGGCAAACATAGGATAGTGATACCATGTTTGGGACATTTTAAAGAAGAGTATGAAAAAGTATCAAAACTGTACATGAACAACAAAATACGGACTACTAGGTATACTTTATTGAATTTTTTACCACGGAATTTGTTTGAACAATTTCACAGGTAATGAACTCCTTTTTGATTGTGGTAATTCCTCTGAAGCTGAATCCCTTTATTTAAATGTGTGTGTGTTGCTATAGATGCAAAAATTATTCTTCCTTCTGACCTATCACTTCTGAAAAGATACATGTTATTTTACCAAAGTTTTTGGGGTATCATCAGTGTTGGGCTAACACTTTTCTCCTTACCTTATGTACTTTCCACTTACTTATTTAGACTATTGAACTATTTTTTGCTCTTGTGGCACTGCACACACTAATCTTTAGTAGGATTTTCAGCTTATTTGCTGCAAATGTATTTTTCTTCTTCCCTCATGTATTTCTTGCCAAATTTTTTCATCTTCCTTCTGCTTGGAGGACTGCTGATTTGTAAAGTTATACAGGGAAGTTGTAAGATGGCTTCCTTTTTAAAACAGGTCATCTTATCTAAGAGATAATAAAAATAAGTTTAAAGGGTCTGGAAGTTTGAGAGAATGCAAATTCATCAGTGCCTCACTTGAAAACATGTGCCTGGAGGATAGTTTTGGAAATACAGGAAAATTCTTGGTTTCTGCATTACCTGCATCATGTATGTTAAGCAACTGTGTAGCTAAGTAATCTGTTGACTGGAGAGTGAAAACAGAGTTCTGGGTACTTAATTCTTACAACGCAGTTGTGGTGAAGAAAATATAAATTTCTGCTTACTTAAATGTCTGTATAGCATGAAGTGGAGAGATAAGGATCACTCTCTGCTAGCACTGCTAACTCCTGTGTTTTCTCCTTGTTTCAGAGTTGCCAATTTGTATTTCCTCTTTCTAGTTGTCCTAAATTGGTTTCCTTTGGTGGAAGCTTTCCAAAAAGAAATTACAATGCTCCCTCTGATAGGGGTTCTGACAGTTATTGCAGTGAAAGATGGTCTGGAAGATTACTCAAGGTACAAAATGGATAAACAGATAAACAACTTACTAACCAAAGTATATAGCAGGTAAGAGACAACAGTCTTTGTGGTTTATTGTTATTATTTGATTATGACTATTATGTGAAAAAGTTGTTGATAATTCTTCTGGTTACTTTTGGGATACGTATAGAATAAAATAATTAAAGTTGGGAAAGCTCTCTGAAAGTCATCAGGTCTTAGCCCCCTGCTCATAGCAGGGGTATTTAGATCAGTTCACTCAGGGACTAATTGAGACTTGATCACCAGTTTTGCTAAATGGATATCAAATTAATGTAAAATTTGAAAAAAAAAAGAAAAAGTTGAGGCAAGTGAGTATATGCATGTGTTTGTACTGTATTAATCAAGGTACTTTGACTAGTTAAGCACTGTCGTACATTTGTTTGGAAAGGTGTATTTTGAATTCCTCTAAAATGGCTGTAAGCTTTATGGAAATTGAAAGGCTACTAGTTTATTGCTCACTAATGTTATCATGTTGTACGGATAGAGTAATATCATTTGCCCAAACAGAACTAGATAATTTTTTATGAGTGCATTACACGGTTTGGTACAGATGTTAGCATCTGTTCCACAGTGCAGGACTGCAATAGTACAGACTGTGGGTGCAAGTCAGGAGTGGAGCGTGCTAGTGGTGCATCTGCCAGGCAGTTATTATGCATGGATAGTATAAAGATGGGAATGCAAACGGATCATATTTTAATTAACCATCAAAAAACTTAGAAATTGTAATGACTCTTCCAGTGCATGCATTTTATCAAACATAGTCATATCAACTGTAAATATGATGAACAGCTAGCTAACGTTGAACACAATTTCCAGTTACTTTCTTGCTGTGCATTTGTTCATCTGCAGAAGTTGTATTTGGTTTAAATACAAAAAACCTGAAGCTGATTTTTCTAGGAAAGCTTATTTCTATGTTGAAAATGTGATTTAATAAGATAATCTTGCTTAAAACTTTTTCCCCTTACTCATTTTTCCCTTTTGGAGTAATAAAACATATCAATAAACAGTAAGATATGCTAATGTGCATTTTAATTTAGTTTGTAGTTGTTGCTATGATGTTAAATTGTTATCGAGTCCTTGTGTATTTTGAGCAAATGATCATTTTAAGGTAGTAGGATCTCATTTAAATAGCCATGAATCATGAAGTATGAAGGCATTTCAGTTTGAGCATCTGATGAAATCATGTAGTTCACGTCATTTCAGCAGAACAGTGGTGGGGTGATTATGATGGGAAAATCCATTTATTCCCCCTCTAACCTACTATAAAGGCAGTTACACTTTTTGTCTGACTTTGTGCTGAACTGGATAAAGAATATGTTCATGATCCATTTACTGCATCAGTAGCAGAGTAGATGAAGTTGCTGACTGACACGTTTTTTTTCTCTTCTTCCCATTTCTGCAGACCTCTCAAATAGATTTCTTTTTCATTCCAAGCCTGGAGAGTAGATGTGTTATAATTATGGTTCATTACAAATACATGTTTATACAAATCATTGTATGTATTTGAAATCCAGATATAATTTAATATCCAGTTTTTCATTATGGAATTGAGCTCTTTAAGGAAAAATCCTTTCTACAAAATTCTTCCTTCCCTTTAGCTTTTCTCTCTTCTCCTAGACTTCTGTCTGGCATAAAGAAAGTGGGACTCCTTCAGGTGCATCAAGTAAAAAGAAACATCATACATGTACAGTCTAATGTTTATTAAACAGGTAGTGATTTAAAAGATAAATAGCTGCCATCACCTGAGGGCTGATCTCAACACTGGCAGCACAGACAAATAGATTTTTGTAGTTTTTTGTGAAGTAGTTAGAAAAAAATATAGGGATGCAAGATTGCCAGTGTTTTGTATTTTTTTTACTCTAGTAAATAATTACTTCAAGGATAAATCAAAGGGTTCTTTGCCACAAAATCTATTATTTCCAAATATTTCTGTGGTTTTGGAGATTCTGATTCACTTTGAAAAATTTGTATAGAAGTCAGTGACAGACACTGACAGCTATTCACATGATATTTTTTTCTTACTGCTTTAGTGATGCCATTGCTTTCTTTGCTTAGGATCTTATTTTGCCTTGCTTACCTTTCTGTTCCCATCCTTTCTCTAACTCTTCTAGATACCAGCTAGGCTGAGGAAGTAATCTTCTCCCACTGCCCTCATGGGTTCTCAAATATTTCCCATCCTGTTTGGAGGGTGAGGTAAAAGGTTTTGGAATGACCAGGGCATTCTGCTCCAGTTGGTGCTGTGCCCTAGTTGGACTCATTTGGCCTTCATAGTGGGATAAATTGTCCTACACAAAAAGTTATACTGCTGTAGTTTTTTTCTATACCTGAAGGGTAGTTCTAAACAAACAAATAAACAAAAATCACTAGTTTTCGTCTCTCTGAATAGATTTACTTTGTCAGCACCTTTGCTTCTTTCAAATCCTAAGTCATACCTTCAGTAACTGAGAGTCATATCCTCTTTCAGCAAAACTTCTTTCCCTTTTCCTGTTTACGTCTATAATTAGGTTGGGTTTTTTTCATTTACTTGAGAGCTTTTTCCTTCAACTCCTTGTTTTTTTCCTTTTCTTTATTTCAGAGGAAGAGTACTGGTATGAAAAATTGATTCCCGCAGTGTTTTTGAATCCAGCTGTCTTGTGATAGACATGGTTGTAGCTTCAAGTTTTACATGCTTTCCATTGGGCCAGTGTTCCATCTGTGAAGAAAACTAGTGATGAGCACCCTAAAGAGAAAAGAGTTGTGCCTTATATCACTTTAATTTTTATGCAGCTCTTGTTGCTTCCTGGTTTTGCTTTGGTTGCACTTTGAAAGCAAAATTGTTATGATTAATTGTAGTTTACAGATTTAGGGTTTACACAACCACACTAGAGTTAGTTGTGTGGACTTTGTGCCTTGTCTTTGTAGACAGGTATTTTCTAAAGGATATGGTCAGATAATGCAGGTCTGAAAGATATGGGTGCAAAGCTTGATACAGGAAATATTTTTCTGGTATTTCCTTTGTCATTAGAAGTGTCTGTTTCTATTTCAGTAGAATGCACAGCCCGAACTGTACACCAGTCTGAATGACTGAGAAACAAAGACCATGGAGAGTACATACTCCTCTTTTTAAACATAGCTCTTGGGTTAGTCTGTGCCAGACAGCAAAACAAGGCAGTCACTGGGGGCAGTAACAGTTTGCACAAAAAGTGCTGCGTTCAGACCTGTGCAGTATTTGTAGCAGCCACTATTGCTGTGTTTCACCCACCCATGCTGCAGTACCCTACTGCTGTGTGCCTCCCATTACCTCACCAAGCACTCCTTGTTGCTCTTGATCCTGCATGCTGTTCACCACTCTAAACCTAACTGTGCCTGCAAGGAACTGCTGTGACTGCAGAGGACAGAACAGCAGCTATAAATAGAGACTTAGTTCAAACTTATTTATGTCATGCCTGTATATTTCATACTAATAAAAAATTTCAACTTGAGGCTCACAGACCTGTGCTTGTATTGACTTCATTGGTATTATTGAATATGTATCTTCATAGAATCATAAAATGGTTTGGTTTGAAAGAGACCTTAGAGATCATCTCATTCCAACACCTCCCACTAGACCAGTTTGCTGAAAGCCCTATCCAACCTGGCCTTGAGCCTTACATTCAAAATTAATGGAAAAAATATTTTAAAATTCTGTAAATACAAGTATTTCTATTCAGAGCATCAATGAAGTTGTTGGTGAATATTCTTTGCTTACTTATTGGTAGATATTAATTATTTTTGGTGACAGATGCTTTTGAAAGGCTTTATCAGAAGGGAAAAAGGTTATCTGTTCTTGGTTGCATAATTGAAGAAAAAGTGGATACTCAAAGAGAAATATGAAAATGCTGTTTCCTTTCCTGGAATTATGAAAATACAGGAAGCAAGTGGGCTGAATTTTAAATAGAGCTACAATAATTTTCAGAGGGTATCTGGAATGTAGTTCCTAGTAAAACAGGGATTGGTCCCCAGAGATGATTCTTTGTAATTATGCTCACCTTGAGCTAATACATTATCTAATTAGTTTTTTTAATGACCTGAGAGCATAAATAGTTAATTGAGGCATTTTCTAGTTACAGTGTGTTTTTCTGCACTTCAGTTTATGCATTTGTTAAAAAATCACTATTCTTCTGTATCTTTCAGGAAGAAGAAGAAATACATAGATGAGTGCTGGAAAAATGTCAATGTCGGGGACTTTGTCCGGCTTTCACGTAATGAAATAATTCCTGCTGACATGGTGCTGTTATATTCTAGTGACCTGGATGGGATCTGTTATATTGAAACAGCAGGCCTTGATGGAGAAACCAATCTAAAGCAGAGACAGGTGGTGAGAGGATATTCGGAGCAGGTGATAATTGTGCATGTCTAGTGGTGTAAGAAAGTTGACATGACAGATGATCAACTAAAAAACCCAAACAACTCATCCCTCTAGATTTCCTAATTCATGATAGCTCAAGAATCCACATCTGAAAATCAAGTTACTAGGTAACACAGTTCTATTTGTTGCTTAAGTTGTTTTGGAGCAAATCTTTGCATGTTCACATAACCCAGACAAGGACAGGTCTATTTCAAGTAATGAAAATCAGTGAAATTAACAATTCAGGTAAACATCAGGAAATCACTTATGGTGCTTAACATGTCATGGGGGAGAAATTTGAGTTTTTTAGGAGGGACTTCTGTGCTGTATGAAGACCTAGAGAGAAGAGCAAGGACTACCTTTTTCACTCTCTCATCATATTGCAAATGTATTGTTACTCCATACAAGACTTTAGTATTATAACTGGCAGTCAACATGCTGGAAGCTGGCACAAAGAAGACAATATCAAAAGATCAGAGAATCCTGGCATTTCTGCAGTCTTTAGCACACTTCAGTTCTGCTGCTGACCACACCATGCTGGAAACAACAGCAGGGAGCCTCAGTGCTTTTCACAACTTTAGTTGTGTAGACTAAGGAGACTCTTTAGTCCTCTGGAGATAAAATTACCTGCACTGCCTCTGAATTTCACAGCAGTGGTGAGGAAGTGAGGAGATGTTGTCTCTAAGTCCCATTACTTAGCGGGTATGGTAATACCAAAGGCATGATGTGCTATCCATGAACAAAGCTGTTTCTTATCTTACATGTGACTTCTTACAGTCACATTTTTATTTTTGTTGTCATTTTTATTTCTTGATTTAATCTTAAAACAGCAATGCAGAGAGGACTGTTTGATCTTTCTGTATATATGTATTATTTCAGAAGGCAAAATTCAAATAGTTCTTCAGGCTTACATCACACTGAGGTGGCCCTGATCTCATACCAGCTCCTGCTGCCAAGGTCTGATTTGAGTCCCACTCAAGAAACAGAGTGCTCAATGTATCTCTCTGTCGGAGGCTATTTTCATATTGACTTCAGGTTAATACAGTGCAACACATCAACACAGCAAATCGTAGCAAAAAAAATATTTTAATCAAGCCAACAAAGTATTTGTAAATAATATGATGTCTTCTGAGTTTCAAATTCTACTTACAGGATTTTGTTTTAAGCTCACAGTTGCTATTCTGCTAGTGTGAAGTCACCCAGTTGTAGGAGTGCAGCATTTTCAGAGACCTGTAGTTATTGCAGAAGATATATTCAGTAACACCTGTGAATTAGAGAATTATACTTGGGAGTTTGAAACCTTAAGTTGGTCATTTAGGCTTTTTAAAGAGTAGAACAAATGACTTTCCAAAGAGCTAGTGGCAGGTCCTCAGCTTGGAAATGACTCAGTTATACCAGAGGCAAGCCTATGTTTTACTGGAGGCTAAAGGCATACTCATATGCCATTAATTGAAATTAAATTGCAATAGCAGGTAATTCTAAATATGAGGCTTTTTGGTTTTTCTCTTCTTGTCATGTTTTATTCTTATTAATACAGGATATTTGTTTCACTTAACTTTTCACTGAAGAGCTCACCTGCTCTTCATTTGCAGTACATACTTCTAGTGTTTCGTAACAGCCCTTTCTTTGGTACTTGTAAGTCTCAAACATCATTGCACAGTTCTACTGGATTTCTTTGTGTTAGCACAGAAACCATCCTGGTCATGGGAGTGGAAAAAAAAGTCTGTTTGCAAGAATTTCTGCTTGCAGAGAAGATAGTGGCTCCTTTTTTTTTTTTTTTTTTCCCCTATAATGAAAAAGACCAATAGGAAATCTCTGCCTTTCAGATGTTCTTACTGCTTTTGGGTTTTTTATTTCATACTCATTCTTCCACACATTTTTTTCCTCTCCAGTGTTCTCAAAATATCAGCAATTCAACTTGCCAGGGTCTGATATTTACTAGCAAGTCCTTCTATGATGTATAAGTCTGATTTATACTGGGTAGGAGAGCATCAACACCACTAGCAACCTACAGTTTCAAAACTACATTATTAAATAATGATACATCAACCTATGAATTTATGATGTTTTTAAGTTCTGTCACATTTTGTCTGAACTCTCAGGGGTTTTTTTCTTCCCGTGGCTTTAGGTCTCTGAAATTGATCCAGAAGAATTTTCCAGCAGAATAGAGTGTGAAAGTCCTAGCAAGGACCTCAGTCATTTCCGAGGCTTTCTGTAAGTAGGCTTGGTGGCTCTGTCATTTGCTTTGACATTTTAACTAACTTTCAGAGAGCTTGTAATGTGTGCTTTAAAAAATAACAAAATGGATAGAGGTCAGTTTACACCACTGCATTTCTGAGTGCAGCCCAACAGATAGAGCTTTAGAAGGGTTTTCTGAGCAGCAGATTGTGCACTAATGCTTTCTATTTTGTATTAAATGTTTTCAACATTTTAGTTCAGTCTGTTTTGCAATTGTGTACTTCATACTTGCAATAGCTGTTTTAAATCTGCTCTTCATAACGTGTGATATCTACAGTATTTGGTCTGGACCACGGCCTGATTGGGCAAGCTGCTTTGCTCAGAACTGGAAATCAGATGGACTGTCTTCCTTTCCTATTCTGATTTGTTTTGTGTAACCGTCAGTCACTTGATCAAACTCCTTTTGACCAGTGTGCCTATCTGTGACTTTTCTTCAGGCTAGGTTCATGTTAGGGTGAGGGATTTTCTTCATGGTTAGGGTTGGAAGGGAATTTAAGGGATTATATGATCTTTAAGGTCCCTTCCAACCCCAGACATTCTAGGATTCTGTGATTCTTATGGGTTTATGATTTTCTATAGACAGTAGGAAAACAAAATACTGTTTTATGGGATGACTGATTTTCAGGTTTTGAGAGCTATAATGTCTTCTTCCCTGGCACATTAGATATTTCAGAATAAAAATACATATATATAAATCTTAGTCTCTGAGGAAGCACTTTGACAAACAGTGGGCCTACCTGCACTGAAAGTATACCACAGGAGTGATGATGCTCATAGTATATTCAAGACGAGATTTTATATTTTGTTTAAATATTTTCTGAAGCTGATAATAGACATAGAAGTTATAGGGTTTCAGATTTCAGTATTTGTTTTGGATCTCTTTTTGTTAGTGTTGCCTACTTCTCATATGCCAGATGGCAAATGCTAGTCTTGAAAACAAAAAAAAATTGTAATGCAGTGCCTACATGCTCAAATTTTTAAGGGTGACGTTCTTGCATGTTGTTCCATTCTTATGAAAAAAATGTCAGAATGGCAGACAGTGACTTGGCGCTTCTTTGGGAAATCTGTTCCCCAATGGTTTTGCAATCCCTGACTGGTAATTGCTGGAGTCCTACAGCTAACGTGATGTGCGTTTTTTTCACAGTGAGCATTCAAACATGGATCGAGTGGGTCTCAGCAAGGAAAACTTACTCCTCCGAGGATGCACAGTAAGAAACACAGAAGCTGTTGTAGGCATAGTGGTATATGCAGGTGAGTGAACCGCCCTGACTTTCAGAGATTGCCTTGCAAACATCGTTATGTGCCCTAAGAAAGAGTACTGTACAAAGGGCAAGTGGGAGGGTAAAAGCTTGAATCCAGCAGAAGGCACCCATAGCTAGAAATGTTAAGAATGCGTGTCTGGGTTAACTTTGTTCCGTTTTAACAGTGTAAAAAACCGATATGCCTGATTATTTCTGGAAGGACAGATCTATTGTGCGTGAACAGCTCCTTGTCCTCAACTGTTAGTTGCAATGGTAAACCCAGGTTTTGAAATGAACATGGAAATGCATGGCTTGCACAGGATTTTTTTCTTATCCAAAACTGAAGCTAGGGCAGTTCTTCTAGTTCAGTCCTATCATTTTGTCTTGGTTTGAAAGACAGAAGTCTGCCAAGGAAGGTGGGATTCTTCCTGGAATGGAAGAAAATACTTCTCTCCTGAATTATTGTAACTTTGAAATTACGGGGCTTATGAGCACAAATATGGGAAAAGGAATAACAGTTCTTTACTGGATAATATATATGTAACATAACAGAATAAACAGCAACAAAACCAAGAACTAATAGCAGCCTTTTCCCACCGGTCACACCGTTTCCCCTTTCTCTCCGGAGGGTGAGAGGAGGTGGGGGAGCCCGGTTTCCCCTGAAACATGGGCGCAGATGGGGAGGGTCTCCCGGCGGTGATAAGTAGTAGACGGTGCAGGTATCCCGGTGTGCTGGCACCCCGTTGGTCAGGGCGAAAGGCCACAGTCCAATTCAGCAGTGGTTGCAGTCCTGTGGAAGTGGTGATTGCAGCTCTGCTGAGAGCGGTGGTCCTCTGGAAGTTCTGGTGCTCCCGGGGATTCTCCGAGTGGTCCCAAAAGCGTCCAGGTTGTATCCAGGCAGAAATGTTCAGTACCTCACCCAGGGCGGAGCACTTCACAATGCAGTGATGTGATCCTATGAGTCATGGGATATTTTGGGTGGGTTCTTGATGTCTGGGTGGTTAACAGCTGCCCACTGGGGCTATTGAACCATTATGGCCCATTGGCAGAGATGACCCCCTTAGGCTGGGTGTTGTTATCACAGCTGCGGCAATGCCTCTTTCCCTTATCTTATCTAACACCCAGCTTGTAACCTGAGGGGCCGGGTGTGCACTGGGCAGCTGTTGTGAACGACCCACCATTAACAGCTCACCAGGAATTATGTAGATGGGAGTAGAATACATAGTTTTTGTTACACCCTGTAGTGTAACCCAGGACAGGTTTATAGAAAGGGCAGAGGTTTTTACACTAATCAGTATGATATATTCAGCCAGATAGTTGTAACACAGGTATAGGATTTTGTAGAAAATATTAGAAATAATATAAAAGAGTCAATAACGTTTCTATAGGAAAGAATATTAGTGACAGTATATATACCTGACAGATTTTGATTTAACTTGTTCAGTTTTCATTAGGACAGAATTCATGTATTGTAGGAGAAATTAATTTGCTCATATTTATAATCGTTGTTCAAATATTAGTTAATAGAAATATTCTGTTTCCCAAAGCTTTAGAAACATAAAGCACCTGTGGTTCTGATTCTGTTGTTAGAGAATTTCAACCTTTTATTGGTTGCAGGTCATGAAACCAAAGCCATGCTGAATAACAGTGGCCCACATTACAAGCGCAGTAAATTGGAAAGAAAAGTGAACACTGATATTCTTTGGTGTGTTCTGCTTCTAGTTTGGATGTGTTTAACTGGTGCAATAGGTAAGTGAGAATAACTCAGAGTCCTGCAATTTTCCTCTCTCAGCCTATGGTGCTTAGTGGTTTTTTTGGGGACTGATTCATTTTGTCAGTCTTTATCCATATGTAATTCCCTGAAAATTGGAGTGCTGCTGGGTTTTAGTTCATGTTGTTGTGTTTAATCTGGAGTGTGGTCAAAAAGTGTTCCTGGTGCGAGTTCTTGGGTCTGGAACCTGTTTCTTCCATTGATTTCTCTTTTCTCTCATGAACTGTTCTGCAAAACTCCTACTTTCTCTCAGGATTTTTCAGATAACGTGAGATGCACGTACGCATTGAGGTGAGAGACTTAGTGTGACCGGATTTGTAATGACTTGATATTTTAGGGATTGATTAAATGGTTAGCTTGAGTAAATCTAAACAGACTTCACTTTTCTGACAGATCATAAAAGTGTTTAAAATATCTTTAAAAAAACTTCTTCAGACTACACTTTAGAATGTTGACATGATGATGTGTTCACAGATAGACTAAAACTTGAACAAGCAAAGATAGCACAATTAATTGCCAGAGTGGGTTTTTTTTGGCAGGGGGATGGGAAATGTGTTTGTGAAGTGTAGTTAATGTTTCTTTATTTCTGAGATACACTGTATAGATGTGCTGTTGATAGAATGCATGTAAGTTATCAATGTGTGCATTGATACTTGGGACTCTTGTTGAGGAAAAAACTAAGAGATAAAATGGTAGTTTGAATGCTTAGAAAGACTGCAGAGTATGACAACTAACACAATAACCCTGAGCTGTGACACATTTTACATTAAACTGACTCACTTTGTCTTGTTCTTGTTTTCAAGGCCATGGGATTTGGTTAAGTAGGTATTCGGAAATACATTTTTTTAACATCCCCAAAGCAGATGGGAAATCAAGTCCTCCAGCATTAGCAGGGTTCTATGTGTTCTGGACGATGATAATTTTATTACAGGTAACTGGTCTTCTTTGAACATGGGTCATATTCTGATTTCCTTTGTACCGTTGAAGTAACTCTGACTTCAGTAGAGCTACTTCATGTTTGTAACTGGCCAAAGACTTTGGCTTTATTTAATCCCTCTGTTTTGTTTTGGTAGGTCTTGATCCCAATTTCTCTCTATGTTTCAATTGAAATTGTCAAATTGGGACAAATTTATTTAATACAGAATGACATTGATTTTTACCATGAGAAAACAGACTCAACTATTCAGTGTCGAGCACTAAATATTGCTGAAGACCTTGGTCAGGTTCAGTATATCTTCTCTGACAAGACTGGAACCCTCACTGAAAATAAGATGGTTTTTCGGAGATGTAGCATTGCAGGACAGGAGTATTGCCATGAGGAAAATGGTAAGACACTAAACCTGTGTTCACCTGAATCATTTTTCCAATATATTTGATACCATGAACTAAATATTCTTTACTCTTTCTGGAAGAAGTCATGCCTCCTATGCTTTGTTTCTGTCCTTGTAATATTCAGAAGCCAGAACACTGGAAAATTTCCCATCTGGTCTTGCTTCTCTTTTTTTTTTTTCTCCAACTAGAGTGCCAATGCTTACCCACCATTTTAAGGTTTAAACATCCTGTTGACTGTCATAGGAGTGTACCAGCTGTATGCAGTGTATCTTAAGGCTCCAATTCCAAGTACTTTTGCCCTTGAGGATACAGTAACTCAAATTAAACGCATGCTTAAAAGTATTAATACATTACTTAGCAGTAATATTAAGGTACAAGTTAACCAGACGTGTATAGTCATGTGTTAATGCTGCAAAGGTAAGTATCTTCATCAAAAATTACTGTTGTATTCTTATTTATATCTTACACAGCTGCTTATTATTAGCCAAAAAGTCAACAGGCATTGTTAATGGATAGTTGCTGTCTTATTGTCTAAAAGTATATATATTTTCAGTATATATTTTGTGAGAGCCAACTTAGAGCCTTCTGGGAGCCAGAAGATAAAACTCCAGACACGTGAGAAAATTGGGCAGAGTGACATGAATGATTTAATTAGCTACTTTATTAATTATATAAAACCACAAAGTTTTTATTACAGTTACCATGTGTAAGTATTAGTGGCTGCAGACGTTTGCTCTTTTGCTGGTGGGCAATGCAGTATTCCATATGAGATCAAAGGTGAGGTGCTGATGGGTGGACATGTGAAGCACAGCTGTGTATTAAACCCCCTTTGTGGTTTTGATGGGTTTGCTGCCAGATAGAACTGCTCACAACTGCAAGCAAAAGGCACACCCTGCTGGCCACAGCAATGAATCACTTCAGCCCTTCTTTTGTTGTGTCACAGAACCAGATTTTACAAACAAATTTTACAGCAATTTCTGCACATATTTTGAAAGTGTTATGATGCAGGTTTCCAGATGCTTCTTTGGCTTTGCATAATTATACTGGGAAGGATGACAACAGCACAGTGAGAAAAAATGTTTATAATTTTTGAACTTGGTGAATAAACAACCTAAATAAAAAGCAGATTATATTTTCGGAGCATTTCCTAAAGCAAGGAAACTTTTCAGAAGAGAAACCAAAAAGTAGTGTGAACGATGCAGCTGTGACTGATTCAGGTCTCAGTGTGCCAGGGAAAGCATGTCCTCATGTGCTTCTGCTAGTAGTTCACATAAAGCTATCTTCCAGAATTATTAGTGCGTTAATTACGTACATAATTACTTCCTCCTGTGCCCTGTCTTTTCCCTGGAGAGTAACCATACATTTCTTCCCAACAAATTAGAAATTATATGCGCCCTGAGAATCAGTTTGGAAAACATTGGAGGTCCTGTGGTATAGCCCAGGTTTATGTTTGTCCAGGTGCATAGAGCTGCTATTTGCAAGGCTCCTGCTGCATATGGTAAGAGTTGCAGTGAAACACAGTACAGTCTTTTGCATAGAAGCTGCCTAGACTGAACATATATTTCCATGTTTATATCTGTATTGCCCAGGGTAAAGGGATGCCTGTGATTCAGTATAATCCTCCATATAGGTGCCCCCCTGCAGTGTTCTGCCTAATGGGCCGTGGCACTATGGTGTTATGAGGTGCCACGTGTGACTGCAGACAGAGCACGCAGCTTCTCAACAGCCTGGAAGTATAGCAGAAGGGGCATGAGTTGTCCAAACCTGCCTCTACAACACATACTGAGTCACTGGTGCTGCTCTGTGGTAAAAGGTATCCATCTGGTAAAAGGTGCCAATCTCCTGTGGGATATTGTATTTGATAGTTGTGGAGTGCACAGTTTGTTATATTCCCACTTACTGTTTTTTAAAAGAACTATGTTACTAATTTCATGTTGACATCGTGATGCCAAGGAAGGTGTAATCTCTGGCCTCTCTGTTTTCCTTGGACTCATCAGAATGACAAAATGGGGGACGAGAGTCTTTCATTTGTGTTCCAGAAAGGGAAGACCACAGGAAATACAGGACTCACAAGTGACATAATAAACCTATTTCCATCTCATTTTGAACAACAGAGCTGGGAACTGACCTGTAGATAGGTTTTCTGTTTGCATAAAGCAAAATAATATCCCTCTTTTTACTTCTTTCCTTTACAGTAGGTACCACCTGAAATTAGAAAGAAATAGGGAATTAGTGGTGTTGCTGGACATGTCTGTATGTTAATACTGTTTTTTTCTAGGATGCCATCATTTGTATTCACACTTAAATGAAATAAATAGGCAATGAACAGCTTTCAGAACAGTTTTTCCATGCTGTCTGTGGATCTTAGGCACTGAACTGTTAGTGTATGCTCATGGCACGCTGTTTTCACAGTGAGAGGTAAAAACTTGAAAGCTGAGCAGTGTACATAGACCCAGTGCTTTCCAGATTGAGATTTCAACTTCTGGCATGTGATCAAACACTGTCCCAGAACTCCAGTGCAAACACTTGGGTATGTTCTTAATCAGGCACATAATAGCATAAGAGTGTTTCCATTTGTTACAGAGGTGTTTTACACCACTGATCTTCCTAGCTAGGTTTGTGAGGGGGAACAGAACTGCCTTTATATCTGTGGTGCAAAGGTGTTACACATGTCCAGACAAAGCTTTATTGTTGAAACCTGCTTTTCAGTTAAAAACTCAGAAAATGTGTGTGTGTGTCACTGTTGAACCACTGGCAGAGCGAAAGAACCAGACGAGTTCGGGTGAGGCAGAAAATCTGAATTTATTATTTAATTCTAAACTTCTGTAGACTTTCCAAAGGTCGTCCGGATTGGGTCAATTCATAACCTCCCCCTAGGCCGATAGGCCAGGTAGAATGTCCATCTTTCCAGAGACAGTTTTCAATAACATCCAAGCTTTTATCTCTATTTACAAAACATAGAAGGAAGAAGAGAAAAGTTCCTGTGGGAAAGGTCTGTGTTACCACATATGTGTTTGTGAGGGGGTGTCCAATACAGAAAGAATAAACACAATTTCAGTTAGCTCCTGCTAGCAGCTGTATTTGTCAAACTCCTGACAAACTATCCTGATCCATCATATCTAGGCTAGAAAACACATCAGGAAGTAGTCTGATCCCATTTCTCTGGGCTAAGTCAGAGTTGTTGCTGTCATTCTTTATGAAATTTTTTGGTTTGCTTCTCCAGGACTTCCGGTGAAGTCCAATTCACTGCTTTCTCAGAATTCCCTTCCAGTATGTCACATCGTCTCTGACAAGGTTTTGATGATACCTAGCCTGAGTCTGTCTTGCCACAGCATGGGGCCATTGTGTCTTCTGATAGCCACAGTGTGCACAGAAAACAGGCTATTTCCTTTCTCTATGCAATTGCCCTTCACTTCAAGACTATTATTTGGCTCCCACCAATGTGCCCTTCTGGAGGCTGTGTACGTCTGGATGATTTTACTGTATCCATGTGACTCATGTTATCTAGAACCCTCCTCATTCCTGCTCCCTCTTCTGGATTCACTCCAGTGGAATGCTGCTATTGAAGGGCTGTGTCCCAAACAGGAAGTCAGTGTGGTTGCAGGTTTAATTTTTCATAAAAGGTGGATTATTATTAACTATATAACAAATTCCTTACTTTAAAATTTTGTTTCCTGAACCTTTAGGCAGTGTTTTGTACATGTTTCTTTTTGCTCAGGGAACAATAATTTTGTTTCCCTTTCCTTAGCAAAGAGGTTGGAATCCTATCAAGAGATGGATTCAGAGGATGAGGATTCAGCTGATTGTCAGTGTGGCTCTTCAACCCACATGTCAAAGTGTCAGGGGCACAACTGCAGAGCTGTGTGTGAACCTTTGAACAGAGAGTCTTCAACTCAGTTGTCTGGTAGTTACCCTGCATTCAAAAGGGAAGATGGAGCAGGTGGTGTTCCCCACTCAGGACACGTGGCTTTCAGCAGTCCCATTGTAAGTAGAAGCTGTTGGGTTTGATGCTAAATTTCTGAAGTAACTCATGAGGGAACATCTTTTCACCCCCATTAGATCAGAATGCTTGTCATTTAAGAAATCCTTTCTCTCTTCCATCAAAATCAGAGCCTCTCATGATGGCCTGGCTGCATCCTATTTGCCATTGACATTGCAGATACACATTGGTTCATGAAGGTATATTCTTTGGCTCTTGCTGCTCTGCACCCATGATCCTTTCAGCTGAAATTACTGACTTTATCTTAATAACAGTTTGTTCTTTTATTTGAAGAGATTTCTAGCATTTTCCTTTATTTTTAATAGGAAATATCTAGAAGGCCAATACTTATTTGAGGTTATGAGAGGAAAAAACCCTGCTTCTGTACCTGAAGGTGTCTAAATAACCTTCATCATGCTTAATCTCTGTTGAAGTGTCTCTGAGCTAAGAGTTTAGTGTTTACCTCTTTGGGCATGAAGTTTGCCATTTTCAATGGACTAGCACAAGACAGTGAAGATGCCAGAGTGTTCCTCTGTTTCCTGGTATAACCACGCAGCACAGGAGGGAAGTTGTATGAGCCTCTACACTTCATTTGTCTGTAACTGATTTAACCTCCAGAGACTGAGATTAAGTTTATAAACTGATGGACAGTTTTGTTCACTTCATAATAGGAAACAGACATTATACCGGACACACAGCTGCTGGAGAAGTTCAGTCAAATTTCTTTTCATTCCTATCAACAATCAGAAGAAGCTAGCAGCAAGTTATCTTTGGAGACAATGTACATCACTGACTTCTTTCTTGCTCTGGCAATCTGTAATACCGTTGTAGTTTCAGTTCCCAATCAGCCACGTCAGAAGGTAAGAAAGCCTTGATTTAGCTGTTTGGCCATATTTGCAAATAACTGGGATCCCTTTGGTTCAATTTTGAAAAGAAAAAAACAATGAACTGACATTTAACAAATTATCCTTTTCACCTCTGCTGGTTTGTCGTGTTAGAAAGAAGGGAATTACTGTAAACCCGTGGAGTGCATTGAGTTAATGTGTAAAATAATGCTGATAAATTGGTTTCAATATTTTTGTTTCTGTGTATAGACTATCCATAACTTTTACACAACAAATTTTGAGATTAAAATTGCAATTGTATTTTTTCTCCATATTTTAGTTATGCTTTTTTTTATATATGGGCATAACTTCCTTTAAGAATACACTAACGTTCAGGTTACCTTTACAAATAGGTTATTGTTGGCTGAAAGATAAGAATAGTCTCAGAAGATTCCCAGAATGTTGAAATGGAGAATGCTCTCACCTGTTCCCTGACTATTCAAATAGACATTCAGCAAAAGTATAGAAGATGAAGTTTTATATGTATATTAGTCTGAAGAAAAATTGCTTTGCAGTATGACATAAAGTTGTCTCACCTTAAATTAATGGTGCATTTGCTAGGCTGGCCTGGTTTAGTAGTCTGGAGTGGCTACTCCTTGTTTTCAGTACATGCAAACTAACTTTTTTTTTTAAATACTACTCTTTTTTTCAAATCTTCTGTTTTTTTCAGTGTGGGATTTTCATAACCCCATTTTTTTCCGGTTTCGACTGTGTTGCAGGGTAATTTCCAAGTTCAGCTTTGATTTATTTTCCCCTTTACCTGGTAATTTCCATTTGTTGACTTTGTCTTTTGAAAAAAATTATTAATGACATGTTCAGAACTAGATGTTGGTGTCAATCTAGGCAGTAAACCTGCAATCATGGCTGGACACATTCACAAAACATATTGTGGGGTGTGAAGCACTTCCTCTGTATAAATAAGCCTGGTATTTTAGGGTGCTTCCAAGCATTCCCAGAAAGCGTAGTAGGCAGCCTAGAGGTCCATGTGTGGATGAGGCAGCTGAATTCATACTCAATAGTTGGCTATTCCTTAAATGTGATGGAGAAAAATATACATGTGAGAGTCTTGGCTTTTTCAAAACAATATTTCTGAATAACTTACTAGCAGGGTGGAAGATCTCCAGGTCACTAGTAGGTAGATTGGGAGGAGCTTTCTGAGTTCATGGTTAGGGAATGACAGGAATGAACTCAAGGCAACTCAGTGTTGCCTTAGGGAGAGGCAGTGAAAGGATGTTCCTAATCTCTATTTCCATGATGTTGAATGGAGGCACATTGCAACTTGCTGGAAGTGTGGAGAATCTGAAGTCAGAGTCTGTCCCTACTTAGTGCTTTCCAGTGGCGAAAGAGAACATGCTTCCTGGTAACTCGTTCTTAGCTCTTCACCAGCAATGAGAAAGGAACGTCAGCTTCGTATGCCTTGGTTTTGCAAGCTTCTACCTCCCTAGCTATTCTGAGTAACAGGAAGACAATTATTTTGTAACACTGGTGAGAGGGGAACTGTCTTTTAATTTAAAACACTAAAAGCTATTGATAAGGTACTGTATGTTTAACAGTTCTTGTAGCTAGTTAGTGTGAGGGGGACGGAGTTGTTTTATTCTCCACAAGTTTCGTGCTAATTCAGAACAAGGATTAAAGTGTTTAGTTCAATTTGCCACAACTTTTGAAAGTTACAATGTCATATTCACTCTTCATTACTGAAAGTTCTGAAAAGAAGTATTGCATGGAGTCATGCATCAAACTTGAAACACATCCAATTTTCAGACCTGAAGCACTTTTACAGCTTACAGAGGTTGTTTAGTGTACTCATGATTACATGTTTACTTGAGCCAGCCACTTTAATACAAGCAGTCAAACTCACAGTAAATTTTAAAATATTACATTCATTACAAAACATACCTACTTTGTAAGGTGCCCTTCCTTAGTGTAATAAAATATGAAGAATTTAATGTAAATACTTTCTCTAACTATTCTGTTCCAGATGAGACTCTCTTCGCTGGGTAAGATGCCTATTAAATCACTTGAGGAAATCAGGCAAATGTTCCAGAGGTTTTCAGTCTGGAGACTAAGTGCCTCCCCATTTTCAAGTGTAAAGGAGTCATCATCTGAAAGCCCCAATAGTTTTGTGAGAAAACTGTCTATTTTCAGAATGAAACTGGCTTCACCTGCTTTGGATGGAGCTGATCAAAAGGCTGCCGAACCTCACAATACTGACAGCCCAGAAAAATCTCCAGTGCCTCCAGAGCTACATCTGGTGAATGTAGCTGCTGGCTATGAACCCAACAGTGCTGTGTCATCTACAGAATTACCTCCCTTACCTAAACTATATTATGAAGCCGAGAGTCCAGATGAAGCTGCCTTGGTTCATGCTGCTAAAGCTTATAAGTGTGTTTTACAGTCTAGGACTCCAGATCAAGTAACTGTGGACTTTGCTGGTTTGGGATCTTTAACGTTTCAGCTTTTGCATATCTTGCCTTTTGATTCACTGCGGAAAAGGATGTCGGTGGTGGTTCGGCATCCAGTCTCCAACAAAGTGGTGGTGTACACAAAAGGTGCAGACTCAGTCATGATGGATTTGTTGAGAACTGCGTCTGAAGGTATCTATAAAGCTTGTAATTCTTTGCTCACCCTTATCATTCTTTAGTACAGTTGAAAGATGGCATGATTCTTGAGAAGAGATCAGACAGCAGAACTGTTATCTGAGTACAGTATGGCATGATTCTTGAGAAGAGATCAGACAGCAGAACTGTTATCTGAGTACAGTATGGCATGATTCTTGAGAAGAGATCAGACAGCAGAACTGTTATCTGAGTACAGTTTCTTATAGGGAGCCCAGAAAGGTAGTATTGCATGTCACCTGGATATGTCTGTGCTGGTGTGGGAACTGTGGAGAGAAGCCGCTGTTATTCAAAGGATTTAATGGTGTCTTAAGCCGACCCTTTGGAGCCAACTGAGGTACATCCAGTTATAAATGAAGGTCATTTGCATAAGAATTGGCTCATGCTACACAGTGAATGGTGTTTAGTAGAATGAGATACTCTAACCTTTCCTTACTTTAGTGTTTCTCAGCTTTTGCGAGAGTTATCATACACTGTAGCAAACAGTCACTGATTTTTAACAGAAGGCAATAAAGAGAAAATATTACCTGTATATGTTAGAAATAAATATCTAATTATGTTTAAATTCAGAAGATGTTCCAAAGGGTTTTTTTGTTTGCTTTTATTTTTATGGTTTGGAAAGAAATATAAAGACATTATATTTAAAGGCTTGCTTTCTGCAAAAGGAAGAGGGATGTTTCCAATTTTTAGGAGTGGATTTTAACTTGCTCAACATTAGCCATCTAAAGTCTAGACAAAAAGCCTCTATAGGCCTTGGGACAGATATAGTACCTCCAAAATCTGTCATCTTACTAGGAAGGTAATTTCATTCTGGAGGTGCCTTTCCTTATTTTGGTTCTCAAAAATAAGGGACCTAACTTTTGCATGTCTGAAGTTAGGTGAGTTGAATGCTTGTCCAAATAATCCACTCCCTAACATTTATTTTTATTGAAGCTTTTCTGTATCCACCCTTTTAGCTCCCTCCCACTAGACCACTAACAGTAAAGCTTCTTGAGTATTTGTGTCCCAGTTCATTTTAGAAAATAATTTTTTATTAGAAAAGTATTTTGATATACTATAGGCTACTAAATACACATCGATACCAGGTGGATTTCTCCTCACTGTTTGTGCAGACTGGTGCACTGGATACTTGCTAAAGATATAGAGACAACACATTATGCAAGCATGAAGATACATTCATAGCTAAAATAAAAAGTTTTAACATTTTGCTATTTTAAGAATGTACTTAGACCTTCAAAATTTTCCACTAAATTTAGCCCAAGCATGCATGTCTAATTTGCTTTCTCTTCTTTTTGTGTGATAGTAGATACTAATAATTCTGAAATTGAAGAGGAGAAGAAGATTAAAGAGAGAACTCAGCAGCATTTGGATGGCTATGCCAGAAGAGGACTGCGCACTCTGTGTATTGCTAAGAAGGTATCCCTTTTAACATATATTTTGAAGAATGTTTGCAGTCTGAGACCAGCCTGAGTGGTATCACCAATGGAGCAAACATCATGGCTTCTAAACAGATTCTTCTATCACCGTCCTTTTGTTTATTCTATTTTGTTATCCTTTCAGGAGGAATTTGTAAGAATACCCAGCTCATTTCCTGACTCCTGTTAGATTGCCAAACTTGTCAGTTTAGGATGCCAAGCAGTCTAATACTAAAATAGCATGATTTTTCTTTAGGAGTCCTAAACCAATCTCTTTGTGTGAATCTCACCCTAGTTGGAATTCCAGACACAAAAAGCATATTAAGTCACATCTGTTTTATTTGGTTTCACAAACAGTTTACAGTACAAGCAATGTTACAAGCTCTGGGTGCACAACTGAAGTGATATTTTGATTCCATTTTAAATTCAAAGTTGCTCAGGAATAAAATTTCATAGGGATCAAAACAGGCAAGAAGCCTCTTTACAAAAGCTTGTGCAAAGTGACAGTACAGGCTGTGTAGCTGTACAGCCATCGAGCTGTACCCAGCTGTGCCGTGTTCCGTGGCTGTGTCAGTGCTGCAGGTAAGGAGCAGTAGGGACAGTACACTTGCCCATTGCCCTGCCTACCTCCTGTCTAAGTGGAAATCTGTCAGGCACCCTCAGGGTGCCAATGAGTAGCCTGGCAAAGTAGTCTAACACTCTGAACATCGTTACTAAATCCGTGGACATCCTGGAGCTGCACTTTTAGGTCCAGGACATGGACAGCAGAAGTAACCACGAGAACATTTTTGATGCACTGTTGAAAACACAGCACAGATACATACCATATGTTTTCTCTCCCTGTGTAGGTGATGAGTGATGCAGAATATGCAGAGTGGTTAAATCATCGTTTTTTAGCAGAAACCAGTATTGACAACAGGGAGGATCTGCTGCTTGAATCTGCCATGAGGCTTGAGACTGAACTAACTCTGCTCGGTAAGTAGAAAATGCTGTAACTCCCAGGAAACTGCTTATGATGTTTATAATTGGAATTTGCTTGCAGAGAGCTGTGCTAATCTAAATTTGTGTAGCACATAGCTTTCTACACACTTAGATTTTATTGTCACTCCTGAATTTTCATAAATCTCATTAGTAGGTTTGTAGTAGATGTAAAATACAACTGAAGACAGATGGTGCTCTCCTGTTGTTTGTAAAGGGTAAATTTTTACTGATTTTTCTGTCTTCTCTAGAGTTCTAAAACATTATTATAATAAACCAATGAAATTATAGTAACAAATCACAGGCCTGCCTCTGCAAGTACTCACAGATACCCCAGTTCTGGGCATATTTTCCATCACTGTTACATTTGTGGCACAGCATGTATACTTGTGCTATGTCCTCCTGTAATAACATGGAGATAAGAAGCCAGGCATGCTTCTGTAGGAACCAGTCCTCTGAAGCTCGTTCAGCTGTGCAGAAATGAAACCAAAGTTGTTTGGCGTTGGTGTGTAAAAGGTAAACTGCAGGCATCTGGGGCATCACTCTAGAGAACCGCCCAGCAAATAACAATGGAAAACAAAGTGCAAGGATCTGACTGTGGTGGGAAAGGCAGCTCATGCTGGAAGCTGAAGAGAGACAGATCATATTGCGTAGAAGGGCGCTACAGCTCTCATTTTGTGACATATCTGCTTAGTACAAATGCCATGAACCTTGATACTAAAAGGAATTCTGGGGTTACTGGCTTCAGTTTCTGGAGAGAAGCCAGAGCAGTGCTGCAAGCTGATGTTGTTTGAAGGATATACAGGTCCCCTTTGGCACTAAAGCCAGCAGAGAGAAGTCAAGGAGACCTGCTGTGGAGACCTGCTGTCTAGCAGTCTGAGGCCTTTTTTTGGCTCATGTTTCTGGTGTGACAATAAGCAATATTGTTGGCCCAACATTAAATAGAAGTGAGAATAAGGTTAAATGGCTTCATATTGCCAAAGTGCTTGCTTTCAGGCATTTCCAAACATGTTGCAGTAGCATGTCTGTTTTGGGATGTGGGTACAGACAGAGAACCCTCTTGTCCTGCCACTCTTGCAGCATTTTGGTTTTGGAAATACAGCAGCACTAATTCTTCTGCTTGTCTAAATTAAGGTGCCACTGGCATTGAAGATCGCCTGCAGGAGGGTGTTCCAGACACAATACAGGCATTACGGAAAGCTGGAATAAAAATATGGATGTTGACAGGTGACAAGAGAGAAACAGCTGTCAACATTGCCTATGCTTGTAAACTGCTGGAACCAGAGGACAAAATCTTCACTCTTAAATCACAGAGTAGGGTGAGTCGAAAAGTAGATTTTCTGCTCTGCTGAAAAATTCAGTCAGGCCATTCCACAGAACAATATAGAAAAGCAAATATTCTTTGCTTTCCCAATCAAACAAAGACAGCATTATTCCTTGGAAGATGAAAATACTGGAAAACTGACTGTTCTCTTCTTTGTGGGTAAAATACATTCTTTCTTTATATAGAACATCTGTTTCTTTTTAAACAGCCCTAAATTATGATTAATTCTTTTAATTGAATAGACTCCATAATTTCTCTCTGTGGTAAGTTGAGGAGCTGACATGGCCTCAGGTTGTGTGGGTGAGGTTTAGATTGGATATTAGGAAAAGTTTCTTCGCCAAAAGTGTTGTGAGTTATTTGAACAGGCTGCCCAGGGAAGTGGTTGAGTCACTATCTCTGGAGGTGTTTGAAAAATGTGTAGATGTGGTGTTAAGGAACATAGTTTAGTGGTGGACTTGACGGTGTTAGGTTTATGGTTGGACTGGAGGATCTTAAAGGTCTTTTTCAACCCAAATGATTGCGTGATTCTGTGTTATGAGAGATTTCCAATGGCTGTGAATTACAGCATATAATGTAAGAATTACTGTCATGTAAATTCTATTGAATTAAATTTATATTGCTTTTTGTAATGTATTCCTTCAAACCTAGTTGTCATGAATAAAAAAAAGGAATTGTCTCCTTAAGGTAGATNATGGCTGTGAATTACAGCATATAATGTAAGAATTACTGTCATGTAAATTCTATTGAATTAAATTTATATTGCTTTTTGTAATGTATTCCTTCAAACCTAGTTGTCATGAATAAAAAAAAGGAATTGTCTCCTTAAGGTAGATTGCACACAATTTAAAAAACTAACCTGTCAACTATTTTATTCTCCCCACAACCCACTTGAGCCATGTGATAAAAAGTGGTTAAAAATGCTGGTTTGGTTGACAAGTTTAGTCCTACTTGTTATTGTGTCCTCTTGTGAATACTTATAACCAGCTGTTTTTCAATAGATGTTTATCTATTTTGGATTGCTTAAGCGAGAAATGGCTGGTAAAGCCAAGATATGGCATGTGTCTCCTTAGAGCAGAGACACGAAATCTGAGACTTTCTAAAGCATTTGAGGATTATTCTAAGATTTTCATTTTTCTTTTTTTCTCTGCTTATATGTACCTTAAGAAATACAATTTGTATATACCGTAAAAGATAGGCAAGAAGTAACTGTGGGGAAAATAAAGTGAAAAATATAGGATTTTTAGTCCAGTTATGTTTGAGAAAAGCATGCAATTTCATTTCTGCCAACACTTTTCCTTTTATTCTACTGAGAAATGAGTTTCTTACTTGATAGTGAGAGCTAAGCCCCTTTTGCAGAAGTGCTCTTCCTCCCTCTAACTGGGCTTAGAAATAAAAAATAGAATTTGACACTGTTGCATTTCAAAGTAAAATTATGGGAAGACTTAAGAAGATGTATTTTCTTGTATCTTGCATGTGCTTTGCATATGTTGGTATCAAGACTCTTTTGAGCATCTTAGATTGATTCTGACAGGGTAAAATGTTCCACAAGGTCAGTTCTTAGATAATTCAATGCAGCTCACCTGTAAAGTGATTTGAAATTCATTTTTGGTTTTTCATGCCAGACGAAGAAACATAGAGAGCAAAAGTTTTCTATCAAAGCTGTATTTGTATTACAAAATCCTTAATGGTTGCTTTTCCTACTAGTCTGTGAAGGTTCTCTGACTTGCATCAGTTTTTTCCCTTCTCCTAGTGCAATACCCAACCCAATCTGCTTAAACGAAGCTGTATCACAGACCCTTGTATTAACAACAGACTGCATCCTTTGTGATTTTAAAGGGTTATTCAGGCTCATGACGCAGCCTTTCAAGAGAAATACTATACAAGGGCAGCATTTGACATTTTCCCCATATGTATTTTATGAATTGAAAAGGGAACTAGAATACAATCAGTATTTAATAAATTGCCTTTTTCTTGTCTTTAATTAGGATGCCTGTGCCTTGGTAATAAGCAAAATTTTAGAAGGCATCCAGAAAAATGCTTCTGCCAAAAAAAAAAACAGTCAGAAACTTGGAAATGTCTCTGCAAGTCCTTCCACCCAAGCTCCAGGGTTCAGTGCAGGCCTGGTTATTGATGGAAGGACTTTAGAACATATCCTTCATGACAGCCTACAGAATATTTTCTTGGAACTCACAGAAAAATGTCGTGCTGTAGTCTGCTGCCAAGCCACACCACTGCAGAAGAGTGTCCTAGTCAAACTGGTGCGAAGTAAGCTAAAGGCAATGACGTTAGCTGTAGGTGAGTCCTGTAGTTATCCTACTTTCTCTGAAAAGAAGTAAAAGCCAATTTCTTCTCTCATATGTATTGTTAATGTCTGTCACAACATTTATTTTATGAGCAAGGTAATCTTTTGAATTGTAGTTGTCTCTGGCGTAAGGTGCTGTTCATCTTCCAAAGTAGCAAATTTAGTCCATAAACTTACATCAATCTAAAACAGTACAAACAGCATCAGTCATGCAGCATTATGTAACATGTGCAAAGCAGCAAGTAAGAGCATTTTCCTTTCCATCACAAGCCCCCAAAATGAGGAGGCAGAGGGGAGAAGACTGGCTGTGATTTGAAACCCCCATATTTTTTGTTGCAGCATGCCTGCTAAATTCTGAAAAAAGTAACAGCTATTATCCACTTGGAGAACACAGTTCAGTTCAGTCAGGCCTTCCACTTACTAATCATGTTTTCCTTAAAGTTTTCCACAGGCTGCACTGTTGGCCATAAAATTGTTTTTCTCTGAACTCTCTGGTGTTTAATATTTGTCTTTTCCTGCCACTTCCATAGCAATGTGATAGCCAGCAAAGCTAGTTTTGATTTTTCCTCTTTGTAGGTGATGGTGCCAATGATGTCAGTATGATCCAGGTGGCTGACATTGGTGTGGGAATATCGGGACAAGAAGGCATGCAGGTAGTGTATCCAAAGACAGCTGCAAATGACGTCAGGTTCCATTTTAAATCAGTTCAGAGTGCACCCTGAAGGCCCAGTAGCTCCACAATCCATTCCCTTACATGGGCGAGATTTTGCAGCCTGAGCTCACACGCAGGTCTTAGCATTCTGCCAGGAACAACCAGAAGCTGAATGCTGGAGGTCAAGCTCCAGACAACAGAGGTTGCTGCCTGTCACTGAGCGCTATATTACTCATGTCCTGCAGGGAAATGGGCAGCCTAAGTGCGGGTGTCAGTGATTTCTGAGCACTTGTGTGGTAATAATGATGACAGCCATATTCCTGCCTATGCTGTGCTGGGCAGAGCTCTGTGTGTTAGCTGTAAAGTTCTGCAGGGAAGGAGATACCTGAGTGAGGATAACCTGGCAAGCACTATGTATAAGGAACCATAAAATAAGAATTTCCAACAGTGGGTAAGTTGCCCACTTGGCAGTATCTGAAGCTTATCTTTTAACAGTTAGGATACAGCATACCCTTTTCTTCATATGTGTTGCAGGCTGTGATGGCAAGTGACTTTGCAATCTCTCAGTTTAGACATCTCAGGAAGCTGCTGCTTGTCCATGGTCACTGGTGTTATACCAGACTTACCAACATGGTGCTTTACTACTTCTACAAGAATGTGGTATGTAGCTGTCCCATTCCAGAGAAATCAGTTTATGTATTTGTGAACACTGAAGGGTTTAGTGGGGCTTTATTTACTTTTTTTTCTTCCTATTGTGAATGGTTTCAAAGAGCATATGTCAAACAATTCAGTTTCCCATTTATGTCTGCAGAATCCAGAGAGTCTTCTTTCTTGGACTAAATTTCCCATTCAGAGCCATTGTTTGATTTGATTAAACAGTGGATAATGGGCATTACTAATGGGGTAGCAGCATTACTATTTAAACAAGTAATGTCTGATTTTGAAATGTTTCCACAGACTACTTTAACCAGACCTAAGATCTGCCAGTATGTCTCCTGCTTTTAAAGCACTTGTTGATGGGTAACATTTCATCCTGTCATCTTTGGCTTTTCAGACCTACGTGAACCTCCTGTTTTGGTACCAGTTTTTCTGCGGGTTTTCAGGCACATCAATGACTGACTACTGGATCTTGATTCTTTTCAATCTCGTTTTTACATCAGTGCCACCCATCATTTACGGTGTCTTGGACAAAGATGTATCTGCAGAGATACTCATGCAACTGCCACAGCTGTACACAATGAGCCAGAAATCTGTGGTAGGTTACAGAGTGCTTGGCCTGAAGCAAATGGAAATGGTCAGCATTTGAGCCATTTCTGTCTTTCTTTCATGTTTCACCTCAGGCAAACATTGTTTTAAATTACTTTCTCTATTAGAAAAGTGTCTAGGCCTGTGCAATATGTGTACAAATAAAAACCTGTTTTTCAAAAGATTTTGTAGGCTCTTTTCAGCAATAGACTCAATCTTATCACACATTTGGATGATAAAAGAAACTAAGAACTTCGGGTGAAGCAATGTACTAGTTAAACTGTTACCAGCACGTTCAGGTCATTCCCTGTGTCAGCTGTCAATGTGCTTCCTCAAACTGGGATTGATTTAAGCATCTTGATTTACTTTTAAAGATAAGTGCCCTCTATACACTCGATGTTTTTTCATTGCCATATAAGGATTTCAACTGCTGAAGAACCAGAGCAGATTCATTTCAAATACTCCTCAAAGAAGTTCTGTCAGTCAGGGTACTTTTCACCTTACAGGTATGTTCTGGGATTTGCTTTCCCATCTGAAAACACTATACATCATCCTTGGTCTATAAGTAAATTCTGTCCAAACAGTTAACACAGAAAACCCCAGGAAGTGGGGGAGTAGGCTCTAAATCAAAATTGTATAAATCAGTGGGGTTTTTCCTGGTTTCTGCTTTGCTTAGCATGAATTCTAGCATAATTTTAACTTTATATTTTTATAAATTCAATAATTAAAATTATATTTTTTATCATAACAATTGAAAGCAGTGACTTACCAAGCCTGTGACAGAATAGATACTGTGTAATAGACATAATAGCCCAGAGAGAGGAAACATTGACTGTATGAGTCACCTAAAGCTCAACATTTTCTTTTTGATCAGAGCCTTACAATATCAGGCATTTCTTTACTAAGAGAATGGTCATACACTGCAATAAACTTCTCAGGGATGTGGTCAATGCCCCAAGTCTGTCAGTGTTTAAGAGACATTTGAACATTAAGGTCATACCTTATTAACAAACTTTTGGTCAGACCTGCAGAGGTCAGGCAGTTTTACTAGATAATCTCTTCCAAGTGAAATATTTTATTCTGTTCTGTTCTACTCCGTTCTAACAAATACTACTAAAAAAAAAGAGCTACAACATGTTGTGTACTAGTGCAGTCTATAACCTGGTAGAAGTCTAGATCTTGTTTAGAAGGGAAAGAAGGATATGCAGTGAATGGACAATTTGTTTTACTTGTTTGTGAACTTCTGCATTTCTTTTAACGTACCCTTAAGTATTTTATGTTGCTTGGTTTACAATATTTTTGAAGCACAGAGTATGTTTTGTTGCCAATCCAAACCTCCATAGACTGGTGTGAGCAGGTCTGTGCTTTGTCGGTCTCAGAGAATTTTGATTAAGTAAATGTTGCAAGGCCTCAGGATTTGTTTGGATCTTCAGGATATGTACAGTACAGTGATCTGAGCTGAGATGAAGGTTTTGAAGGAACATAACCGGAATTAATTATTTACACAATAGATTTTTTTTTTTCACCTTTTTATCCCCTTAACTTCTATCAGTGTTTTTCTCTTTTGTCCATCACAACATTCCCTGCTCTGTGGTTAGAGTTGTTAAGTGGTGTATCATTTCCTTTCCTGCATGGAAGCACAGGCAAATAATTGCTTCGAGTTAAATGTGATACAGAAGAAGCAGAAATGCTTTAAAAGGTGCAGTATCACAATATTTCACCATGAGATCGCAAGTGTGCGGCTCTGTATAAGCTATACGAAGTAACTGGACCACTAACTTGGATTCATCTTCTGTGGTTGAAATCTTGCCTCTTTTACTGGGAAACTAACTGGAATTACTTCTGCAGATAATCTTTCCCCGGATCCAAATTAATGCTAATTAAGGATGCAGCAACTTGTTCAATTTGTTTCAGTGCCATTATGTTTTTTTTTCTTACAGGCTTATTTGCCTTCAACTTTCTGGATAACCTTGTTGGATGCTTTTTACCAAAGTCTGGTTTGCTTTTTTGTGCCTTACTTTGTAAGTGCTGGCTACAAAATACATTTATACATTTTGACATACTTACAACCTAGGCAAATTAGAGAATAAAATTAAGTATTTGATTTTTACTTCCTCACATATAAATGTATACTAAGATTGTCATTGGAACAGAGCTGAACTATGTGTATCCAAATATGTATGGTACTGAAATTATTCATGCCACTTTGTATTAGGACTATACGTAATGAATATTTTATGCTGACCACTGTCTTTCTTTGCAGACTTACTATGGCTCAGACATAGACATTTTTTCTTTTGGAAACCCTATAAACACAGCAGCACTCTTCATAATGCTGTTTCACCTTCTCATTGAGTGCAAGTCTGTGGTGAGTACTTTGTTTCCGAAAGAATATATTCCTAACAGAGTATGTGCATACAGCTTTCAGTAAAATTAAATGGAAGAAAAGTCTTCATATACAAAACAGAATATGTATAAAAGGGCCAAACCCTAAATATTGTATTTATGTGACCATGTGAGCTCTGCTAATGCACCTGTCATTGGAACCAATAGAATTACTCATATGACTAAAATTAACAAGATTTGGCCTCAGAATTATTTGTAAATAGTGAAAGGATCCTGCCTCATTAGTGTAAGGTGGTTTGGGGGATGTTGGTAGAGTTTTGCAAATGGTAAAATCCACCGGTGACCTGCTGAAACTTCCTTAGTTCCCAAAGCTTGCATCTCAAAGACAACAGTGTGAATTGTTGATTTTGAATGCTTGGAACTGATGATCTGCTCTGTGGCCAGGATAAACAATTCAGAGGAGTATTTCGATGCCAGAACAGGAAAACCAATATGCTACAGAAACATTATTGCAGCTTTTAAGTCTGCACATGCTAAAGCATCTGCATCAGCTTGGGTAAATTTAGAGCCCTTACAAGGGTAATACTTGGGAGTTTGGCATAATTTTAAAGGAAATACAATAACATTTACAGTAGAAAGACACAGATTAATGGGTTTTATTTTTTCTTTGACTTTTCAAAAATCTTTTTCAAGATTGTTTTATAACGGATGAAATTTCAAGTTGTGATTCAGTCTTCTCATTGTTCTTTTGGGAGTATGACAGCCATAATAAAAATGTCTTTTTTGAGAATATATGGCTAGCATGAGTGTATTTACGCTCTGAATAGAGAACTTTACTTAAATGTGTTTTGTTTGACATTTTTGAATGTTGGCAAGCTGTGAGACCACTGACAATGTTGTTTCCTTAGTAACTGTTATAGCCATTTACATGTAAAATTTCAGGAAACTCCAGTGTAGAAAGGTAATCAATGTCTCAAGCAAGATATATAAGAGTAGTGTCATGTGAAGAGCTCACCTCCATTTGCTTGAGAAAGCTTTCTGTGCTACCAATGGATGAGGTGGTAATCTGAGGCAAATGTCTTTCACAAGAGAATGAAAAGCTATGAATTTTTTAGAATATAAAAAATTAAATGGCTGGGATATGTATGTACTGTAGAAAGAAGGCTCCATTCTTTCTGGACTGTTTTGTATGAAATTAGGAATATTATCTGAACAGATGTATCCTCTATCATTCAGTAGCTGCCCTTGGAGGAAAAGTGTGTATGTTCATGTTTGCCTGTGTACACACATACAGGTGATACAGGTGTTTCTGTTTTACAGGTTAAATCTGACTTCTTTCCTTTTCTGAATTGTAGACTTGGATACATACAGTAGGTATAGTTGGCAGCATCATGTTTTACTTTATATTCACTCTGGCTTTTGGAGCAACCTGCAAAACCCACAACCTACAATCAAATTCCTACTGGATCATGGAAAAGCACGTGACAGACCCAGTATTTTACTTAGTTTGCCTCCTGACAACTTGCATTGCTCTGCTACCCAGGTGTGTTTCTGTTTTATAATTGCAAATTGCTGCTGTTATCAAAATTAATTTTATGTGAATCAGTGGTGTTACAAATCTCTGGCTAGAGGTCTTTTCTGCCTCCCCCCATACCCCAATGTAAATAAAATTTCATGACTACCAGAGCAAGCATGTCAGGACAGCTTTTTAGTGACACTTAGTTTTCCAAGTAAATTTCAGTAATACAAATTTTCTTTTGTGATTTATATAATATTAAATATTATCTTGGAAGGGGAAAGAAACAGTAATTTTTGTAGTCACAGAGTTCATAATTTATATACAAATCAGTTAAATTAGTGATCAAAGTTGGACATGTAGACAAAGTACTGTGCTCAGTCTGTGTTTATTTGTGAAACGATTTTCTGTTTGAAATTTTGTCATGAATATATGCAAGAGTATTTAGAATGAAGAATGCATGTGCAGGCTTCCTTGTGGGGTGCAAGCATGCTAACTAGATTCAAAAGGGATCCTGATACTTTTTGCCTCACTGAAGAAGTCCAAGTTCAGAACTCATTCACCCTGGAAGGGCAGGAGTGGTGTGTGGAGGTCCCAGACTCCAGCATGCTGAGCAGGGAGACACCTGAGTGAGCCCACAGAGCAAAACAAGCCATGAGAAAACCAGTGAAAGAGACTTCATCAAACTCTCCATTTAGCTCTCTTTAGTAACCACAGCTATCTTCCTTTCACTGGCTGAACATGAACTCAAGTCTGCAGCCTACTAGTGAAGTGCCTCCAGGGCTAATTCATTAATTCTCCCGTGTTATGTCTCTTTCTTTGCCTTTTATTTCAGAAAAAAATGATACTTGAAACTGAATTGCACAGACAGATACTCAGGAGTACTGGGGAGAATGAGTGTTGTTTCCTCCTCACCTGATGTAATTTTATATCAGTGGACACAATCTGAGCACACTTTCTGGATCCAGTGCTGCAGTACGGGCTGTATAAATGGTCAGTGCCTCCAGGAGGAAAGCTGGCAGAGCTGTGGCTGTAGTTGCCTGCAATGGCCACCAAGTGTTAAGTCCCCTTTGAACATGTCTGGACTGTGTCTTAAGCATGTCATCAAGGGTTTTGCTGCACTCACTGGGGATCATGACTGATCTGATGTGACTGATAGCTTTGGTTCACACTTCAGCAGAATGACAAACTCAGAGGTGTAAGAAACACATGTGCGCTTCCCTTTCCATCCCTGCTCTCAGCTTGGTTCAGCTGGTGACAGTAGAGTCTTTTCTTTCATACACATTAAATCTCCCTTACATGACAAATGCTGTTCTGGGACCTCTTGGTAGGGCTGTAGAGAACCAAGGTAGGATAAAAGTTTCGTCTTGGTGACTGCTACGAATGTACAGCTGTTCAATTTTGAAGAAGGCAGTGGTTTCCATGGTGAATTAAATGCAAAGTATTTAGACTTACCAGTGAAATTCTTTTGTGTCGTATGTCCTCTCCCTGTGTCAGTACCTCAGAAGATTTATAGCTGTTGTGGCTAATTCAAAGTTTTCTACTTCAGTGATTTGAAGCAGAAGTGCCTATCATGGGACTACTGCAGTCACACGTATGTTTTTTATCCATGCTTATTTCTGATGTGATCCTTTGTGCTGAAAATCCCCCACTCAGGGGCACTGTGAAGCCAGATGTGCTCTGCACCTTCTAGCCTGAGGGAGTGAGATTGGGCCTTTCACTGGAGTTTTTAAGGAGCAGACCTCTACGAAGGGACAGACCTTGGATGTCCTGTTGACTGAAAATTCACTGCAAAAATCTATTATTAAACCCAACATAAGTTGCCAATTAAGTCAGTTGTAATATCACAGAGTCATAGAATAGCTTGGGTAAGAAGAGACCTTAAAAATCATCTAGTTCCAGTCCAGGACCTAAGCTGCAGCTTCGGGGTTAAATGAATGGGGTTTGGTTTCCTTTAGTCACTGGAAACAGTTTGGAGTTTTCCTATAAACAGCTTCTTTGTAACTGTGTTTATTTTGTAGATATTTGATAAGAGTTCTCCAAGGAACATTGTTTCCATCTCCGGTATTGAGAGCCAAGGGCTTTGACAGACTGACTCCCGAGGAGCAGAGGGAAGCAATTAAGAGATGGAAAGATGAGTGCCGTGTGAAGGATAGCGTGGAGCTCCAACCTACTTCTGTGTCTTCCAGCTCAGCCACAGGTGCTGTGTCAGAGGAAGATAGCACTGACAGTGTTTTACCAACATCTAAAACACCTTTTCAGACCTGTTCAAGAGATGGGTTAGTAGAGGACACCTTACCAGACATTCAGGATGAGTCTGGGAGTACTAATGGCTTGAACTCTGAAAAGACTGTATTTTTCAAAGGAAATTAATACTGTTATATTTGGTGGTAATAATTCATGTGCCAGAGTCTCTGTGCGTCCTTCTGAAGGGGGCAGCAGTGCTGTATGTCTAGCACACAAAGCGTGTTTGAATTATCTTTTGTTTGAAGAAGATGCTCTACTGTATTTTACAAAACTGGAATGCTAACTGGTTAAACACAAGAGCAGTAACTGCTGATTTATGCCATGCTGTGGTTTTGTTTTCTTTAGCCAAGGTAGATGATGCACACATTTCCTTAAAAGTTTTTCTATTTATAAAACTTTTCAATAATTTATTAAGATGTTCAAGATCTAAATGTCTGGATTGTTTTTTATATTTCTTCACACAGTAGACTTTGCATACTGCTTTTTTGTATGCAACGTTGCATAATACCGCGTGGTGTTATGGACAGGACATTGCACGAACGTGTATTTGCAGGATCAAGTTCAGGTAAGCCAGCCTGCTCACTTGCACTGCTATTCTAGAATCCTAGCATTCCCTGGGATTCACCACTTGCTGAAGTATGAAGTAAGCAAAAGGGCTGGGATGTAGTGTTACTGGTTGGCTTACTTCAAGACTTGTAATTACTTGTTGCAGTGTGTGTAGACAGTAATTTTTATGACCTCTGTGTTCCATTTGTTCACCAGACTATTGCATGGGCCATCTCAGTGCTGGCCAAACACTATTTTAACCATCAGGAGAGCAGCCCAAATGAGATATGTAAGGTGTGTCCCTCACCTTCCTCTTCATACAAAGAGTAAATCCTCGTGCAGCCTTTTGTTTTCCATGATAATTCATCCTCCTGCTGCATCCTTCCATTTTGACTCCATGTGCCATTTCATATTATCCACCACTGACTGGACTTCTTTCCCCCCTCACCCAACTTAGATGTTAGCTGTCTGACTTTTCTCTAAACTACCTCACACCTGTACTGTAAAATTGTCTGCGGGCAGCAATGGTGAGCTCCAGTCTGTCTTCAGGTCTTCTCTTACAAATAGCAGCTTCTAGCTGATGTCATCACTCTTCTTCACTCTCAGGTGTTTTTACATTCTTCCAGGCTTTTATAATAATCAGTTTAAGTGTCTCTAAAGGCTGCTCAGAAGAAGGCATAGTGCATTGTGTTTGAGAGCTGTTGCTCATCTATCTCCAAGATAGATGAGTCCTGCCTCTGCCAGTTTCCCACACTGCACAAAAGGTGGCTGAGGTGCATGTGGTTACTTCTGGATTCCAGACTCTTTAAAATATTGCCTCCTTTTTACTTCCCTCCCAAGAAAGTTGCATGGCCAATTTATGGAGGAACTTAGGAAATCTGTTTGTATTCCCTAGCACCTGTTGAAACAAACAATTTCCTCAAACTGTGGCTGCTAATGAATTATTAGTATTGAGCCCATTTTTTGGTTCTGTTACTTTCTAAGTTTCTGCTTTCAAATTGCCAAGATTTGTGTGTTTATTTTTAGGCGCTCTATTTGGGCAAGGGCTCTGCTCTGCTTTTTAATTGAACCATGAGCTCTCCATGTCAATGATCAACATTACATATTCCACATCTTTTAAGATCTCTGAAAGAGTTTAAACAAATGCTGTGAGGTCTGAGACAGCTGCTGCTATGCAGGGCAGATATTGAGGGTGTGCTAAGTTCATTCAAGTGCCGGTCACCACATGTTACCAAAAGTTTAAAACAGTTCTGTTTTCAAAAGGTAGAATGTAATTAGGGCTGATTCTACCCCTTGTGTTAGTGAGGAGAAAAAGAGAAAAGTATCTTTTTTGTTTACCCTGTAGAAGAAAAGCAATGGAAGGACCAAGTGATGACAGCCATTTCTGATTTCTTTTTTAAATTTGGTTCAATATACGACAAAATGTTTTTTTAAGTTCTAACATAAAGTTAATGAGGACCTTTGAAGTGATGGCAACATTTCAAATTCTACGAGATCATGTTGAGCATATTGGTTTGAGTTACATTTTCAGATGATTCTCTGTAACACCCTTCTTGCTGTGGGGAGCACCTTGCCAGGAGAGGACTCTGGGTGTCCCAAGTGAAATATCTCAGCCTTCTCTACAAGCCGTGGGAGCTGCAAGGTGTCCAAGAAGAAGATACAAAACAGCCAGCAGGTTGTGCAGGGAGATGAGCTGGTACAGGGGCAGAATCATACAGGAAGAGACTTACTGGCATGTGGTGAAATCATCTAATCTGCTCCACAGCCGCAAGGCAGGCTCCGTTCTACCCTTGTCATTCCTAGCAGATGTTCTGTTGCAAAGAGCTCCAGAGAAACAGGCCAGGCCAGTGCTTTCCTGCCCTCAAAGTCAAATATTTTTTTTGTTTCTATTGTCTGATCTGAATGTTTCTTCTGCACTTTAAATTCACAGCCTCTCTTCACTTGTGGCCACTGAGAGGAGATTGTTCCATGTCGTACAAGTCTGTAACTATGACTGAGGTACATTGAGCTTTCGTGGAGGGGCTGCAGGACTTGCAGTGACCTGAGGGAGTGCAGGGCTCAGCTCTGTCCCCTCCTGTCACTGTGAAAAAGAGTTCAGAGACAACACCAGCCTCACCTTGACCTGCGCCCTTGTCTCTGCTGCAGAAGCAGAACCTACTGGCAGATTTGGCAGGTAAATGATCATTTAGTGTCAAGAGTTTGCATGTGTCTTATACAAAAGCTGTAAGTATTCAGAGTAAGATCTTCCCAAACCTTCTGACCATAAGCCATGGCATCAAAATAACTCCGCGAAGAAGCATGAGTGGCAGTCATCTGTTAGACCTGAGACCAGCTGCATGATGCCTCTGGGACTTTTAAATTGCTATTATGTAACTCTTTACAAGCCCAGTCGCTCCATTACTCACAGCTTAGTGTGGCTTTCAGGTCACTGTTCCTCTCTGCTGAGATTTTAAGTGCTTTTGTACCACTTCAAGTGTTGCAAAATTGCACTTTTTAAAAATTTCACGTATCGCATACTGATGCTGCGTGTTGCTTAAAATTGTCCTCTATAGGTTCTGTTCTATTAGAGCACTTTGACAAGCAGTTTGGGTGGTAATTTTATCTAAATCATCTGTTGGGTAAAACTTGTTTTGGGGGTTAGGTTTTTTGTTTGATTGTTAATTTTTTGGTGTGGATTGATTTTTTTTTTTTTGTGGTGGACAAACAGCAGAAATACCTGTGGGCATTTGCTATGATCACTTGCTATCTTTTACTGAAGGGGAGATGAGGGTAGTGAGTCTTCAATAAAAGTTTCAAAATGTTAATTAACCATAACTAAAGTAGTGCCAAATGAAGGCTGCAAACAAATCACTCTCCTTGTGCTTCTCAACTGTTCAGTGTTCCCTTTATTATTTTTTTAACACTGAAAACATCACAATCCCCTGCTTGCTTCTGCACTCCTGCACTTAAGCACAGCATGACCTGACTTTTCCATTTTGAAAACAAGCTTTTTAAGATCATCTCACAGGTGCCTTCCACATGTCATGAAGGGAAGCACAGAATTTACACTTCCGTAATTTCAAAACAAACCGAACCAACCACCTTCAACTGCCCCAAAATTTGCAGCTACACCTAGAGCAGCTTTAACTCCCTTTTTGATGTGCAATACTTCATTTATAGAAAAAAATATGTTTTAAACATTTTTCTTTCACAGCAGCTGCACCTGTGCTAAGCATTGGCAGGTGGCAGTCAGCCACAGCCTTTACTGTGTGAGTGTTCTGGCAGCACAGTGAGCTTTGGTTTGTACCTGGGGCACAGTTTGAGCTGATGTTTACCCAAGCTGTGTGTTTTCCACAGCTCCACTGGCCTCAGCACAAGGCCGAGGACCAGTTACCACAGAGCACTCACTGCTCCTGCCAGCCCTGGCTCTGCTGCTGCTCACACCACTCTCTGCGAAGGGTAATGTGCAAGTTCCAAATGTGACTGTTCTGAGAGGGTTCCCTTAGCTGAATTCCAGTGTGAGTTTTGTATTATTTCTTCCAGTTTTATTCTGGCTATATTACTCTTGCCCTCATGGTCCTCCTTCCTTACTGCTGGAAAGGTAAATTTTAACTGTTTTAAGCTTATGTGTGCTTATTATTTTGATTTCATCATGTGTACAAGTTGTTGAGATGCTGTGTACATGTTAAAAGGAGATTGTTATTTCAAACTAATTGTATTCCAAAGCAAAGCCCCAGAACAAAGTGTGTTCAGATTGCATATTTGATTGCAGCTTTAGTTTTTCAGATTTCTCAGTCCAGAGTAGCTGTTGGCAGCAGTATTCTTGGTAATATTCTGTACTGGAAGCATGCACACGTAAGAAACTAAAAGTTGGGCAGTGGTAGTAGTGACAGAATCTCCACAAGTGTTGTAGTGCCAATAGGGCTGCTAAAAAAGCCAGCTGAGTGTATACAAATACTTTTTGAAGTCTATTTTTAGGCATCATTGCTAAAGTTATAATTTCACACCTCTATGTTATCATTTGGTCTTTCTAAAGATTAAAATACATTTTCAACAGAGAAGTTATTTGGAAAATGATTGTAAATTTTTATTAGTACAACGAGAAAGAAACACATTGGCTTGACTGTGTGGCATAGCATCCATTTGGAGATAGAGCTGTGGTAGAAAACCAACAAATGTCACCTTACAGTGAGGCTACAGCTGTTAGAGAAACGGCATAACTGTGATCATTGCCATTATGTCAGCACACAGGGAAAGCCTTGTTACAGTGGAAGGAGGAGCGTGTTTGCCTATTTCATGTGCACACATAAAAAAAAGCAGTATAAAAATACATTTATAAAATTACAGATTTCCTCTTTACATGGAATGTTGTGTCAGACACAGTTGTGGGAAAGGGTAAGACCCAAGTGCTCCCTCCTAAAGCCATTTAGGATGGGGTTCAGATTGAACTCATACAGGATGGGGCTGGACCATATGTTTATCCAGGACTCTCCCACATTTCCTGGGAAGGACTGCTTGGAAACTGGTGGTAGGCCAAATCCAGTTAATTAAAATGTGTAATTACATGTTATCATTTGGTAACACTAATATCTACATGAATGATTATATGTACTCCATATATATGTGCTCCATTATAGGTACTCCAGTACATATAATTATGTACTCCAGTACATTATATGTACTCCAGCTTTACAAAATTCAAAGCTGCTAACTGCTGCATCTGGTGGAGAGAAGTCAGGCCGGGCCGTTCATTCTGCAGCAGCACCTTTTTGGAAAACAGACGTGGCCAAAACCTGTCATCAGCCAGCTGACCCTGACAGCCACTGGCCACCTCCTCCTCAGGGAACTCTCAGCAGCCAGCTCCAGGGCTCTGACCTGTTCTACCCTACAGCCACAGAGATCCCAGCCCCAGAGGGAAAGCTGAAGTGAGGACTGAGAGCTCCAGCCTCCATATCCTTCAGGCAAGGGGATCAATAACCTGATTCAGCTGTAATCTACTTGCACTAGAGAAACATGGTCACAGCTGCTTTCTCTCATTTATTGCTGGGGGAAGAAGAGTATTTGTAGTAGTAAAACTAAAAATCCTTAAGGTACTAAAAATAAAAAAACCCCAACAATCAAGCCCAGCAAAGCCTTGAAGAGTTTTCTTTCTGAGCATGAAACAGTCATTCAATACTCACTTAAATAGTTTCAGAATCCATAACATAAATATTGAATGTTTATTAATATTAACAGCTACAGTGTGGCCTAGTATGACTAATGTTTTAATGTTAGTGATGTTAAAGGAGAAGATATGGAGATAAGAGGTAAACCTTCACTAAAGCAATAGTTCTGTGTAGATGAGTTGCAACATGGTTAATAGTACCTGAAATGTCCATATGTTAGGTCTTTTAATGCATGTTTCCATATATGGCAGTCATGGTATTGACAAGGCCCTGCCATGTTGTTATGGGGCCATGCCAGAGGTAGCAGAAAGGGTAATAATGTGCCTTGAGCTGGATTCACAGGGGACTAGCACTGAAAACACATTTTAAATTCATCATTCCCCAGTGGAATTTATCCTGTAATCCTCAGAGTCCTGATCCCAATTCTAGTCTCCCAAAGCTGACTGCTGTGCAGGACATCAGCTGTAGCAGTTGGTTAGACACACTTTCCCTCTAGCACCATAAAAAGGTGCCAAGCTCCATCATAATCTTTTTCAACAAGACTCCCTTGTTGTCAAGGCTTATCTCTTACCACTGCACAGAGCACTCCACATCTGGCTACCAAGCATCTGAGCTGGGCTCTTTGAGGCTTGGCTGGTGAACTTGCACTTTCCTTCCTTCTAATACTCATTTGAACAGAAGCTAGAATCCCAAGCCTTTTAGTACTCAGATTTTCTTTCTGCTTTTTTCTTTTACCCAAATATTTAATCTTACTGGTCAAAATTAACTTTAAATGCAAGATACAAGACGAGACCTGTAAAAAGTATCCAGTTTCCCCAATATTTGGGACAGTGCCTACATTGCATTTTTGCATTTTAAATATGGATTTTCTATCTCTCCCAAGATATCCAAACTAGCTGACTCTAGGAGGGGAAACCACTGCAGTGGTATTGCCAACCCTCCTATATTTTTAGAGGGCTAGAGATGGTCCGTGCCTGCTTTGTGTGCTGAACACACTCTACAAAGTGGGGAGGAAGGTCAGTGGGGCAGAGGTTTGATAAATGCACTGATCGGTGTTGTGCTGCTGAGACATGGGTGTTTCCAGGACACACTAGGACATTGAAAGCTTCAGAAAATTAAGTGGTAGAAATTGTCCAAAGAGTCTGAACAATAAAGTTTTGGTCTTGGGCAACTGAAGTGCTAGTTACGGGGCTGTTGGCCAACTGGTTCCTCCATTGCCCCGCAGAGATGCCCAAGCTGGCCCTGGGAAGAGAAGCTGTGAAGTCAGGACAGTACAGGGTTATGCCCATGCACATTAGCCACCCTGAGGGACAGAATGCATTAGCTCAGGCACACCAGGAGCATATGGCTACACACCTTTGGAGACCTGCACATGTGCTTTGATGTGTCCTGTGCCACAGGGATGTGCAAACCCATCATTCTCTTCCACACTCTCCAGCATGTGGTGTGGCCCTGTCTAGAGTTGTCCTTGTGAGTGTATGTCCTGCAGTGCCATCTGAATGCACAAAGTTCCTTCCTCATGACAAGAAGTGAGTGAAAATGCATGTGCTACTAATTTAATCATATTAAAATAGGCTATTTAGAAAGGTTTTTCTAGTCTGTGCTACTGTTTAGTTTTAATAGCTGAAAGGCAGAAAGTGGCTGATTCTTTTCTTTTAAGCTTTTTGGTGTGAATAGCACCACAACACAGTTAAAAGAAAAGTCAAAAGAACTATTAATTCTACCCCAAAGTATATTCATCAGCAGAGGGTTTACCATTAACATACACTGCGTATTCCGTAGCTCCACAGCAAGAACAGATGGAGCTGGAAACTCCTTTTCAGAGAGTTTCTGGACTGTATATCCTTCAGTGTTGAGGTGCCGATTCCTTTTTTCTTTTTTCTGTCAGCACAATTCTTACCATCTGGAGTTAGTTTAGCAGAAAGGTGTGGATGTATATTTGTCTTTCAATCCACTCAATAAAATGTGACACGTTACTGTAAACTCCAGGTCCCAAAACCTTGGAAAAGCAGACAGAGCCCCAAGACGTTAAACCAAACAAAGTCCAGCGCCCTGCAGGTTGCTCACACACAAGTGGTCCTCCACTGTCACCCTGCAACAGGAAAGGAATAAACAGTCTATTATACATGTGGCCAGCAGTCATGGTTGAAGCTGTGTCACAGTTCCTACAGCCATTTGCCTTTAGTAAATAACTTAGCTGTAAAAACCAGCTGCTCTGCTGAAGTGCGTAGCCACACAGGGCATTACCACCATTCATTCCCCATTACATTTGTACCAAAAATTACCTGCAAAAGGCTCATACAAATTAGATAACTAATATACATAAACTCTAGAGTCTTCAAGCAGCATTTCATTATCATGAAGCTAAGTTGTCTACACCAATAGTAACAATAATAGTAATAATAATAAAAGTTGGGTTAAAGTATATAAATAGACAGTTGTCATTCCTATAATTGATAAAGTATGATATACCTAATTAACATCACAATACTTTGATTTCTAAAAGCAATTTTGGCTGTTTCTCCAAAGAGAGAAGCCTACCATGCAAGAGTCTACGGTGCCCGATTCATAGCCAGCACACAGCATCCTGCTGGTGATGACTTTCATGTCAAAGTATGACTGGCATTGTTCCAAGGAAATGATGCGAACCTCTCCTTCTTGAAGCTTGAAAGGCACTGAGAAACAGAATTAAGCATTAACTATATATAAATTCATAAATACTTAGCTATTATGACTCTTTGAGATATGACAAACATTTCCATTGGGATAAATCATAAATATTGTTCTCTCTCTATATATTAAATGTAGGGAGAGAAGACTCTCCCTCTATCACAAAGCAAAGGTGAAAGCCAGTGGTTTCTTGCAGTGCTGCATCACAGCGTTTGTGACTGTCCTGCTCCTGAACCAGGAGCATTATGTGTCACATTCTGGAGAAGGACTAAGCTCAAGGACTGCTGTGACATTTGCTGTTTATTCAACACTGGCATCTTGACATAATACAGTGTGGGACTTTTAAGAGGGGAGCAGTAGTGTCTGGAGAATGGTAATGTGAGGGAGATGGACGAGAGGTTTGATTCACTCTTCCATGGCAGGATCTCCCTTGGTGTCTGTCATGGTACAGCTTGATAATAGTCACTGCCATTTGGGTTATGTTTGGGTAAATTTGACTTTCAGAATATACAGGGAATTAGAGTTCAAACCTTACTGCAATTATTGTAGCATGTTCAGGAGAAAATAGAATACTTCTTCCTAGTCTGAGAAGCTGACTGATCTCAAATTCTAATCAACGTTGTTCAACCTAGGGCACGCAGTAGTAAATGCTGTGTAGCCAGGATGGTTTTTGATGCTTCCTAGCATAAAACCTTTTAAAGCAATACTGACCACATTAAAGCACAAAGAACCATTTTCCATTTACCAGTGCTGCAAAATCATTCTGTTGGGGGGGTTCTCCTGACATCATATAGAGATATTTTTAAATGGGTAGAGCTGCGAGTAAACAGCCTACCCCTCATGTGCGCAATTTAATTTTTTCCACATGTCTGACCTGGCCACTTACAGCTGAAGTTCCACCTGAAGCAAAATGGAAAGGAAAATTTCCTTATCCACTGTACAGAAGAGCCATCCCTAGTAGTTGCTCTAATAATAGGAAAGGGAGAAACACAATGGCTACTCCATTAAAAGGGTGTGATTATGGAATAAATTGTGTCACAAGTGCAAAGTGCGACACAGTGTGCTGATTCATGACCCTGCTCCTTCAGCCTGTATGTCAATGCTTCCAGTGCCTTTGGCTTTCACTGGGCTAACAGTGTCTCCCCTGCAGTGATGATGTGATACTTTTGCAATACCATTCTGAATGCAACTTAGGTAAAATAATAAATAATTCAGATTACTTTCTTGATAGGAGTTTCTAGATCCTCAATGGTTTTTTAAAATCAAGCCAGATCATCTAAATAAGTATTAAGGAGCATAAATTGAGGCTGCTGCTTTGAAAAAGCTGGGCTCTACTCACAGCTTGATCCCTTCAAGAGTAGTTACACTTTCCTGGTATTTAATAAGGTCGAATAATTGCATAAATTGATAAAATTTTGTAACGAGATCACTTCTTTGATTAACTCAGTAGAGTTAATCATGTTTTTCCAAGAGTCCCAGAAATATTCATCTTACTTTTGTTGCCCATGTGTCCCCAGCCTGTGATGTAGCAGTAGGTGTCTGGCTGAACCAACTGGTCCTTGCTGGGCAAACAGACGGGTCTGACGTAGCTTGTCTCGTTGATGTCCTCGTCCAGTTCCACGATGCTGATATCGTAGTCCACCACTGCCCTGTTGTAGCGTGGATGGAGGATGATGGTCCTCACTAATCGGGTCTGCATGAAACCTGACGGATGATCAAGATTGCTAATCCCAAACACTACTTTCCAGACAGCTGCATTTTCTCTCCTTAAAAAAAAAAAAAAAGAAACAGTGACATTTCTGTCAAGGTCTTTCCTTTAAGCTAAAAGAACCAAGATGTTTTTCTCCCTTTTTGCACACTGCATTTGCAAAGCATTGCACATACAAATACTACAAGCAAAAAAGCCAAATACTTTGGCATTATTCCTTACAGCTAAGATCTGAACAACAAAAGACAATGATTTCCATTTCCCTCCTGCCTGTAGTCAAACACATTAAAGCTCACTCCATCAGAAGATATGTAACTATCTATTAGCTGCTGTACTAAAGGCTCCCAAAATCATTGCTTGGATCCTGCCCAAGGGTTAGTTGCTCCCATGCTCACTGGTGGGCACATGCAAATTTCACTAGGGTGAGAATATTGTTCAGTAGCCTGCTGCTGACAGCAGTAAGTCAAGCTGAAATCCCTAAGGAGTCTCAAAGAAGCAATTCTATTATGTAAACTAAATGTTTTATGATAGTCATGGGAAAAGTCCCTTATTTATTCAGTATTCAGTCTGTGCCAAGTATACTTTCTATGCCTAAGATCGAAGGTTACTTTGACTCTTACAGTTATTTAAGACCCTTTTGGTAAACACACAAGACCACAAAGCAATGTTACATATGATAGAAATGGGAACACTGAACTAATGTCTGTTGAGACACATAAGAAAAACATAGATTTTTATGAAAGGCTTCAAGGGTGTAATCTCTTGATCCTAGCTGGTCACAGGAAAATTAGTGTTTATGGGTTTTGAATTAGTCTGTGATTCTGAAAGCCCTCAAAAAAGTCACCATTTTTCACAACTGCTGGAAGACAGCTCCATGTAACTAAGCACCTTTGACAGGATTTAAGTTTATTCAAAGCAGTATAAATCAAAGCATACAAAATTTCAGCTTTTTCACAGTACTCCACAGGATTGTAATTCCTGTAATTCGTATAGAGATCTGCTTACTAAATAAAGGCTACTTTTATCTTAAGAGCTGGATGAAAATTCTGGTATTTCAGGCTTTAATGGTCATTTTAGCATCATCATCAATTTGTGAGCTGTTCCATAAAGTTACAGAGGTTAAGCGCTGAGAATATTCATATACTATTGTGTTTATGACCATTGTAAAAAAGAGTTGCCTAGAGCAATGAGCAGTCACAGCCAGAATGCATTGTCCTACAGTCAAGAAAGAACCTTTAATGTCTTGGATGCTTTAATGTAATGCATTTCAAAACAATCTTGACAAAACTCTGGTGACTATAATAATAAAACTAGCAAAGGACATGATGTTTAATGCAACTCTTTCTATTTATGCCCTCTACAAGTATTCATGGCTATTTGTATTAATACTGCATTATTGTTATATTGTCCTCAAGTTTTGTATTCCAAACTTCACATGAGCTTCATAAAATACTTCACAAAATGGAGGATTTTGGATAAAGGACCAGAGCACTTTAAAATCTCTTTATATTGTTGCCTTATCTGGTTAGTTTGGGAAATATTTCAATACTTTATATCAAAAAAACTTTGTGATATCAAAAATGGTCTTGCTGATGATATATTAAACAATATATAAAAATAATACATATAATATTATAATATATAAATATTATATTAAAATATTATAATATACAAATAATATAAACAATATATATAAACAAATGGCTTCTTACAAATGAAGAATATCAAGATTTCAGGCTTCTGGGTACATACCCCCAAATCTATTTAGAAAGGCAGCAGAGAAAAAAGTTCCTATAATTTCTCAATCAATTATTAGACCAGAATATCTTAGTACTTTAAGGTCTTTAGAATACAAATGTGAAAGAAACGTTTTACAAGTAATGCTCTGAGCTCACAAGGATATTATGTAGCCCTATATGAGGGGTAAATGAACAGCTCCAAAATATAGTGCCAGTTTTTCTGCATTTGATGAAAGTGGGAGAATTTTTACTTTATAATGTGACAGCTGCTTTGCTTATCTTTCACTAATGAGACAAATCTCTTATCCAGAAAATTCAATAGCACTTCAATATTGCTGAAGGATCAACCTCTGTCCCACCCTTTACTTTAAATCACCAGAAAATGTTCTTCCAAAGTACAGGAAATATTCCAGCAGTATACTTAAAAATAGATGGAGAAAGAAGAGAAATTCCTTCTTTGGACCCAAAATCTGCTAAAATGCAATGTTCTTGTTGTATAATAAAGGTTTAACACACTGTTGGTTTAGAAGTTCAAACACCAAAGAACTCAGTGTTTCAGAAATAAAAAGACAAAGTGTAAATTATTACTGAAAAATTGAATTACTAACAATATAAAGAAATATTCAAGAGAATCTTGCTTAACATAGGATTACTGCTGGCTTGAACACAAAGATGTTTAGTGTAGTCTAAAATAATTTCCCATGAGCAAGTACCAGTTTAAAGCAGGATTAAGCAACCATATGCCAGAGAAGTACTTGCTAACTACAGCAGAAAACACTTGTTTACATTTTCTTCAGAAATCCAATTAAAAATCTTTGGTACAAGACAAGAGAAATGAGGTAATAAACCTCCCTTCAAAATCTGTGGTTCGTCAAAAAGAAATATTGGTTAGCACCAAATCAAAACATTTCCTAAGACGTGTAAACATCCTCTGCACTGCAGACTGTCCATCCACCACAGGGCTTCAGATACCAGGAGGCACTAAGCAGTGGTTAATACTGACTTCTTGATTTTTGCATTGCTAATAAAAGAGTGGGCTGTACAAATAGAAAATGCAGTGACTTCAATATGTCATTTGCACTGTGAGTAAATACTCAGTTCTTATTATAACCAATGGGCACAGCACTTTCTAGGGTCTTTTCTATGCTGGTACAGAGGATGTTTTTTTAAATCCATGGCAGTTGTATTAAAGCTACAGAATTAGTGTTTTGGCCTTCTTCCTTTTCCTGTTTCTTGCTGAGAGTCAGGGCATCTTCATTTAGCTTTTATCAGCAGAGATGCCAGCAATGAATATTAAAACGTGAAAAACTAAACTGATGCTAGTTTGTACCTTCTACTTTCTTTTTCGTCTCCTAAAACCAAGTCTCTACGACTGGCCGTTCTGCAAAGGTCTTCACCTACCCTCAGTGTGGCTGGAAGAGGAGGAAGGACTTGGTAATTCACACGTGCAAGTTTATACGAGCAGTAACATGCTTGAGCCCTCTCACCCTTCAAAGCAGTGTGCTACTGTTAGGACCCATCTCTTTGCAATCAGGACGCAGCCACATATGTGTCCACTGGGCTCACTCTGCAGCGAGCACTGCCACGGCCATCGCCCCGGGCGGCTGGTCCTGCCCCCCAGGATCCTCTTGCTCATGCGGGCAGCGGGGCGGCGGCCGCAGTCTGTGGGGAACAGCACGCGTTAGTCGGGAGGGCACGGGCAGCGGGACCTCCTGCAGGAAAACGGGGCACGGAATGGTGCCAGCAAAGTCAGGAAATCACACGGAACGATACAGTAAATGAGGCAAGCACCAACCACACAACAGTATCAAACGCGCTCAGCTCTTTTCAGCCTTCCTTTGTATCAAAGTATTTGCTCTCCGGATATTAAGTTCGACTGGCTCAACCTGAAATATTAACCAAGCTAAGTCTGGGATCCTGACTTCCTTTCTCTCCGGAGTTACTGGGTTGCTCTTGGGGAGTTTTCCTGGGTTTAAGTCTTTGTCTTTCTTTCAGCTAGCAACATGTTTGGCTTACTTTGTTCTGTCCGTAAGATTTGGTTCTGAAAAGTCTGCTCAGTAATAATAAGGCTTTTCTTAAGTCAGGTGTGAGGTTAATGTCACGCCGTTTACTCAGCTACACAGCAGCAAGCTTGCTTTGCCTGTGGAAATTACTAAGGGAGAATGTTTGAAGATCTGAAGACATTCTCATGCTTTGTCCATTACAATTTACAAGCAACTTCCACTAGAAATTACACCAGATTCCCACATGCCAGTTACTATTCTGAAATAGTCCTGCACTTCTTTTTCACTTAATATTTTGGATTTGAAAGATGCCAGACTTGTTATTTATCCTGTTTATACTCAGTCTGATTTAGAGAAAAAAAGAGCTCCACCAGTTTCTGCAATCAGCATCCCAAGGGAGGATATGCTGCCATTTCATTTATCTGGGAATTTAGTGGTGAAGAAATAAATTGGAACAATGGTTATTTGTAACTTGTAATTCTTACCGTGTTCACTTAACTTCATAGAGTAAGGGATTTTAAGTGTACTTAAAGCAACATATGTCAGAAGGAAACACCTTTGACAAGGTCCTTTGAGCTTTTTCCTTTTTTTGATGAGTAGCAAATGTTTTGACTTGTTTCCCAAATTTAGATCATGTCTTGTAATTACTTTTCCCTGAGTCAAGCTAATTCATAGTTCAAGTGTTCTTCAGCCAAGCTCTCCTTGTCTGTAGAACATGGTTTCATCACAGATGAATAATTTCTGCATTTTCAAACCACATAAAATTGCACAACCTGCTGTGCCAACAGACTTGGTCAATAACTTCCTGCTTCAGGTTCTTCTGTTCCCTTGAGCTTAACAACTAAACGGATCACAGCTTCAACTCCCAGGCAGACAGCCTGCTAACCACTCTGGTCTTTAAGGATATTTTCAGCAGGAAGTTTTATCCAATTAATTTTGGAGCCTGACTGCTGACAAAATTCATGTTGTGGTATCAGGAATGGGCTACCTCAATGCACAGCATCCTAGTCAAAATATAAGAAAAGCTGATGAAACTGAGTAGAGAAGAGAAAAATAAACCCAGTGCAAAACTGGATGTTACGGAAGTCTAGTAAAAATTTCAGAATGAATACACAATAAATATCCATATTTGTTAAAGTGATTTAACACATTTTTAAAAATATCTATTTTATATGCACTTCTCTCTTACCTTCTTTAGTGCAAAAGATAGCCACTTTGCTTCTGCTTCGACACATCTGTCTAAATATTGAAACAAAAACATGGTGGAAATCTCAATTAATTAATTACTTTTGGTAATTTGAAAATCTGCAGAGGTATTGTATTCATTGCTGTTATCCAGCTGTTAAAAATTCCCCCAAACTGTAAAAAGAAATTCAAGGAGCTCCTTATGCCAGATTATCCATGGTTTCCAGCATCTGCCTGAAGATAATTCAAAATATTAGTTCAGCTTTACAATGCATTTCACGAGTGGGTGCTACACATTTTGCAGACTACCTCGCTCCCTGGGCGTGGATCCAGCTGAGGTCAGCTGGGATGTGCAGTCTGTCAAGTCCTTATTTACAGCACATGAAAACACAGAAATTGCCAGATTCCTCTTCCTTACAGTCGAAGGGCAGGATTTTCTTTGAAACGCCTTTCATAACAGATGATTTTTCACGTCCTAAAAGTCTGGGTGTTTTGAAAGAATCCAGGAAGTTGGCATAAGTAGGTATTAAAACAACAAAAACTCATTATTTCTGTTGAAAATTTTCAGATGAGAGAGGGAAGAATTGATTTTTTTTTTTTGTCAAGGGAGGAGAAATCCCAGTTAAATCAACAAGACTATTGCACAACTAGCTGACAGCCTTTTTATTTCCACAACTTTTTCATTCCTACTGTATATGTGCTTTTCTGAGGCAGATGCAGAGCTACATAGGACTGGATACACAGGTCATCTGTTCCCCTGGTAATTCTTTGCAGACTTTAATCCCAGTAGGTCGGTAGTTTTTTTAAAGCCGCAACGACCTGAAAAGAGGCTGTATTTGATGTTAAGTCATAGGTACTAATGTAGGCAAAACAAGAGTGTCAGTCAGCTCACCAGATTAGCTTGAGTCTGGGATTTATCAGACCTTTGTCTCTTACAGTGCTCATTCATACATGTGCAAATCAGTCTATTTCTGTTCCTGAAAACATAGACCGTAAAATTATTTTTCTAGAGGAGTAGAGATAGACAACCAATTTCAGGAAAGAAAATTTTCTGCACAATTTTCAGAGGCAAAAAAATTATACAGAATATAACTGAGACCAGCCATGCTTATGTTTTACACTTGTTTCTTTGACTTACCCAACAGCCAGCTTCAAAAGGAAAACTTTAAACTTTTACGTGTGCATAGCCTGCACTGTGCAATCCCTCCTATCAAAACTTTATGAATCAGTGGTGTATTTGTCAGTTCTTGCTCAAGTGCCCATTAGTTCAGAGGCTGACAACTCCTTTAAACGTACAACATACTCCACAGCACAAACGTTTTACGTGCTGCCGTTGATCTAGATGAACACACCTAGACTGCAGGGCTCAGGAGCACTTCCCAGCCATCTGGACAGGATGCCTGATGCAGACAAAACAAAACCAGCCTCATTCTTCATGCACCCTACCCTCTTATCTTCTCACTTCTTGTTATCCATTTTCTGGATTCAGGGGGACGGGAACATCTGTTCCTACATGTTACTTTCATTTATGCAATAGATTTAACAATAATCTTCATTACTGATCTTTTCCCTCCTTTAACTTGTACTTTGGGCAAAACTTTTGCTACTAGAATTTGTAACTCAGAGGCTCCAGGTCCATTCTTTCATATGTTTCCCAGCAGATCTCTTTCAAACATGTCAAAAAGTACCTTGAAATTTCTGCTTTGCACTTTAGTGACTGAACAGAATATGGTTGTGGATCTGCCTTTGCACCTGGTCACAACTCAAGGTGTTTTACTCTGGAGAAAAGCATTTAGATGCTGTTAGGCTAGAGGAAAAAGACGGGTAGAAAGGAAATAAAAGAGTTAAAAAGACAGGTTTCAAGTATCAGAGACCATGTAGAAATGGCCCTTCTGGATGTAGAAAACAATTACTTAAATGAATAGGGAAAATAATAACGTTAAACAAAATAGGCACAAAATTGAAATGTAAGAAAGCAAAACTACATCCTTGCAGGCACAATCTTTTTAGTATACTGCCACTAAGGAAAACTTTGAGTACAGAAAATAATGGAGCCAAGCAAAGGAAAAGTAGATTTCTTCCTCAGATTTTTGTCTTCACACATATGGTATGTCTGCAGTTGAAAACAATCTTTTCTTGTGAAACAGAAGTATTTTCTATGGAAAAAGGGTATTCTGAAATCTTCTGGGCATTTGAAAGAGAATAGGGAAACCATGAATCTGCTTTTTGAAGAATGTGGTTGCAAATGGGGATTAGGTGGCTCTCCCGGTTTTGCCTGTGATTTCCAAGTTCATTGGCTCTTCAAAGTCACACTTTGAAAGTCTCAACCATGAGATCCTGGTTTCTCATTAGCAACTGCCTGTTTAGTTGGGTTAATTAAAAGGAATATACCATCATGTGAAGCCAGAGGAACTGCTAAGGAAACTTACTGTAAGTGAGTATAGCCTCTGACAAAGATGTTGTTGCTCCACATGTATGAATCCAGATTACACAGGCTGCAGAGGATGGTAAGATGTTGGTGCAGATTTTGCTATATAGTACTTGCTGGATGTTCTTGTTCAGCAAAGATTGAAGCACCTGTCTGGTCCACCTCTTCACCTCTCTATCACTCAAATGCTGTTATTCTACCAGAACAAGACCCTGAGGATTCACAAGGTGGCCTCAAAAGAGACTACAGGGGTGGTAGACACTAAAGTCATTGTAGACTGTATCTTAACGACTTACATGAGTGTGTACTGGGATTTATACACAGATACCTTGGGAAAAAAGAGCTTACCAGAGGGTTTGTCATCCTGCATTGATAAGTGAGTACCCACGGCAGTGAAATAGGTCTTATTTACTTGTTACTTACCCATTCACTAGAAGTGCATGTAAAGTGGATGCATTTTTATTCTTCCAGTCTGAGTGCAGATTCAGCCATTTTTGGTGCTGTGTTTCCTCATTCTCTATTACAATTTCAGTTTTGGATGGTCCTCTGAAACAAATGAAAGAATTGATAGAACTTCTGGTAGGTTTCTATGTTACAGTTATGTGGGTGAAGAGGCACTAATATCTCCTGTTTTCTCCAAAGATACACATTTGAGTGTTATGGCAAAGCCATGACTGGCAGATTCATAGTTAGGAGAATGAAATCACGCCAAGAAGCCAGGCCAGTCAACATATGACTGTCACAATGTATTTTCTGACAAGAACCAAAATTGGAATCTGGAACAGCAAGAGCCTTCTGGTGACATTTACTGTAATACACACATTGATAATGTTTCAACAGTTTCTTATCTCCCAAAATGCAAAAAAAAAGTAGATCTTCATATGTGAAAGAGGTAAAAGAACAAATTATTTTCTTACATTCCTGTCATTAGAAATCCATTAAAATTTACCAGTAAAGAGCTGAGTCTTGTTAATAACACTTGAGAGTATCTGTAAGTCTACGCTGCCTGCTTTGCAAAACAGAACAAATCACAGGTGACAATGTCAAACCTGTCTTTCTGCAGCAACTAACAAGTATATGAGGGTTAGAATGGTTCCCTACGAGATATTTTCATATATCCACTACCTCAGTCTAGTTATTTCCTGATAGACTCAAGACTGAAGAAATTGCTATTTTATTAAATCTTGATTGGCAAATGTTAAAAAAGAGAACATTTCTAAATGACTTTACATGTCATGACGCTTTCCTGTGCAGAACCACTCATGAGTAGCCGTCAGTCCCTGTCAATGAAAAGGACTTTCAAGAACTGCTCTCCTGAACACTGGTCAAAGGCCAAATTCTAAATCCTAGCTCATGGAAAAGAGAATGAGAGAAGTTCAGAAAAACTGTGATATGTCCTAAAACTGGCCTCTGAACCCGATCTCTCATGACAGTGCATAGTAATGCCAGCCAGGTTATCAGTTCATCTCTAAGTCCGATTCTCAGTACTGATGCTATTTTTTTTTTTTAATCTTTACAAAACACCAGCATCCTTTACCCACTTGACTGCATAAACTAACAGATATCAAAGAATTCTGTTTTATGATAAAGTTGTCCTTGTAACCCTATGGAAATGTTTTCAACATGGTTGGCAGAATAAACCAAGCTTTGAGGTCACCGCCCTGGATCCTCCCCATTACATGACTTATTTTTCAGAAACTTCTCCGGGCGTATTAAGCAAATATCATTCCATGATCTAGTAATCAGAATGTGCAGGCAGATACTAACAAGCATTTTTAAAGAATATGTTTTAAACTCATTTTGAGAAAGCAGTTTGCTTCAAAAAGAGTTTTCTTTCTCAGTGCCTGCTTATAGAAAACACAAATTCATAAAACACGCTTCATTTCCGTATTTCCCACTCTTTTTCCTACAAAACATATGCAAACCTTTTTCTTACGATGACATTTTACTTTATGATCTTCTATGAACAATGTTCGCCATTTCATAACTGGGTACAGTGATGTTTTACATAGCTGTAAACAGTGTTTGATCTATAAAATATGTACCTCAAAAGTGTGCGAAAAGGTGCAAATATCATGGCTTCTGATGGATCCAAATCTACATTACACCAAATACCAGATTGTTTTGCTGAAACCTCCAGTTCTGAATTACAGCTTACAGTGATGTTATATTCATCACTAAGGAGATATGTACTTCTAAATCAAGGTAACGAACTACAAAACGTACACCTGTATGTAGTTTTATAACCATTTATATAAGGTATTATACTTAGTAAAAATAACATAATTGCTATGCCTTTTTTCCTTGGTGGTCACAGCTTGATATAAAACACTCAAAACCAGTATACCTTAATGTATGTCTTTAGAATGCCTTCTATAAGCATTTGTAGTGTTCCCCCCCCCCCAGTACTGTTTATAAAAGATTTCTTTTCAATAAGCAAGGGCCACCACTTTAATCCTTTCATCTATTTAATTAGGAATAGCCAGTATGAAGGGGGCCAAAGAGCCTCATTTCTAGATGAAGAAAGCTGGAGATAACGGTTAGCATTTGTGTAGAGACCAGAGCAAACTCAGAATTGCTAGAGAATGAGAGAACAAGCTAAAACTCTTAGGAGTAAAGACTCAGGCTGGTGTGAGCTTTTGAGTGTGAGACTTTCAGAGGAGCTGCTGGGCCAGGAGTATATCTGGAAGCCTCTAGGAAAAGAAAAAAGAAAGTAAAAAGGGGGTGGTAGGTTTATAATGTACAAGTTATGACATAAAATAATTTGAAAGAGGATTTGTGATCAATCATTAGCATAAGAACATTTCCTTGGTTGGTACTATTCATGTACCTCTCTTTTAGTGAATCGCAGAATGACTGGGCTTGGAAAGGACCTCTGGAGGTTAAGTAGGGCCACCTACAGCCAATTACCCAGGGTTACATTCAGACACCTTCAAGGTCATTTGAGATACTAAATCACCAATAATCATTACCTTTTTACTTAAAGAAAAAGAAAACATCCAATCACAGAGCTAAAAATTATTAGATGAGGAAACTGATCATATGCTTAATGACTATTTGAAGAAATTGTCACAACTTGCCAGGAATTATTAGGTTGAAATTTCTTAGAAAAATCCTTATCCAAATAATTATATTTTAAACTACGTATGTACATGAAAAAATTATACATAACCTATCAGATTTAATATAACACAACTCTAATACACAGAATAAAGTCTATATATTTTAACATTGGCTTATGATTTCTCAAATTTACTAAAACAGACTTCCACATGTACCACAGCTTTATTTTCAGTAAATTTCAGTAATGAGTTATTGGTTCTTAAAAAAATTAAATGCAGTGTGAAAAATTCGCTATCTATCTAAATCATCTAAAGGATTAATAGAACACACTGTGGCCACGGACAATGTGAATAGATTCAAGGTAGGTCATGAGTATTTTACATTCTGTTGAGTGGTTCTAGAAATCCAGATTGAATTAATGAGTTTGAATAATTCATTTTTGGCATAGAATTTGATTCACTAAATGTCATGTTTATTCTTGAAGAAAATGAAGTTTCATTCAAAATATATTATGTGGGTATGACAAAAGGATTCTGGTTTTTGTTTCTTTTATATTTTTAAGCAAATAAAACATTAAGCTGAGCTTCCATTATTCCTGTTGTAGAAATAGTTACAGAGTAAAAAAAAAAAAATAACAGATCATGTGAGAACAAGAGATCAGTGGTCCAGCAGCTTGACTACTCAGTTGTCAAATATTAAAGATCTTCATACCAAAGAGAGAGAGAGAGTGAAAAACTATCAGCAAAGGCAAAAGGCCAGGCAGCAACAAGAGGTAGGCACTTGCCTTTTACAGATACACCCACAGCAGATGCTACTGCAGAGGTAAGAAGGAAAAGGAGCTGCCTGTTTCAGTCAATCACCAGTGATACAGCCCCCAAGAAAGAAAGCTGCAGCCACAGGTAGAGGTAGCAGAATATAGTATAACAGAGTATAGCAGATTTTAAAAAACAAGGAACTTGGTAGACAGCTGTGATTTTACACTGATAACTGCTAGACCAGGACAAGTAGATGAGGTAAAATTCCCCTGTAAGCTGCTGGGTACAAGCTGCTGAAGTTTATCATTATTATATTTGTTATATCATTCTAATGCAACTAAGAAAGACAAATTATTTCACTATATTTTCATAGAATGACAGAACAACTTCACTAACTTCTGCCTTTATTAAATTTCACAACTGAGCAGACCATGCTTTTATGACCACCATTTCATTAAAAAACGCATGGATTTACAAGTATATGAAAGAGGGTTTCTTCAACCGAACATCAAGACAAAATTACATTCTTCCAATATAATGTTCTGAACCTACACAGTACGGCCATCGTCAGCAGCACAGCCTCTAGCACACACCAGGACAGATGTGAGACTGATGGCAACTGCTGTTGCTTTCTCTACCTGTGTTAAAAGAAAAACTAATTGCTAGAGACTGCATTTAAATTCACTGTATTGAAATTTGGGACTCAGTCAGAGGTCTCTAAATAAACCTGTGTGTCCTGACATGAACAGGCAGTCAGATCAGGTGACATGATGGTCCTGTCTGGCTGTCAACTATGAAACAGAAGATTTGAGCATTCCCATTAGGCTTTTAGCATTGCAAATAAAAGCTTACTTCATATTTAACATTCTTTTTGCACAAAAGGTAAACTATTACTTTACTGTGCATGCAATAAAAAGACACATAGAGACCATTTCTTTTTCTGAATTCCACACTAAAAGTTCTATCTTTAAAAATTTGGTTTTTGGAGATGCCCATGTTAAATATATCCACTTGTCTAGTTCACAGTATTTATTGCAGAATGCAAATAAATGAAAATAATTTTTCCTCAGTTTCCTAAGTCTGTTTTAATTCTTTAGGAAGAAACAGAGCATCACATTGCCAAACAATTTGGAGTCTCAGCAATAACTGCAAGCTCAAATATTGAGGCTTTGCAAAACACCATTATCTTTCCAACACAGTCTTTTAATAACAATCATGCAATGTCTATAAAGAGGTGAAAGTGCCTAGATTTTAGTGAACTTCTGTTCCTGCCATAGTTCACACAAAATTTCATTACCCCTTTTCTCTGTGAACCATTTCCACACTGGCTCTAACATTGCAGTGATCAATGATCATTCACAACTAACTCCAACGCTCCAATTGCCCTAAGAAATTCATCAAAGCTACAAACTACTGACCTTACCCGAAACCCATCTGATTGCAGGCCAGTTGGCTTAAGTTTTCTTGCCACTCATCAGCACAAACATGGTTATCAGCAGCTGACCTGTGAATGGTCAGGAACATCAAGGAATTCGTGTTTTCAGACAGGGTAACTGGAATGAAAAAAGGAGGAAAATTTCACTGTTATTTCAAATAGTTTTATAAATGGCAAACTGAAAACATGCAACTACATTCTAAAGAGTTTTCCAAGTTGCTGGCACTTTTCCTGGCTTTACAGGCTGAATAGCTATGCAATTAAAAACCAAGGCAACTATGGCTATCAGAACCTTGCTAAGATCAAACAGCATGAGACACTGAACAGCAAAGTCATCCTGAGGATTAGAATAAACCAGCATACTTCTAACTCACCAGCAGATTCACACGGGTTGCTGATTTTTATAGCCTTAATTGTTAGATAATGTTTAACCCCACAAATAGTCCAACTGAAGTCACTACAGTAATTTGTGGGATGAATGCTGCTTAACGTAAGTGAGGCCGTCATTCAACTCTCCGTAATATGTACTGATAATGTCATAACAATTTGTGGGTGTAGAGAAAAATAAAAACAACTACTTTATACAAGAAAAATAATCACCATTTCTTCTGTCCCAATCTGTATATAGAACTTCAGGAACTGCTTTTATCACACACAAAAAAGATCCTCAAAATGGCCTTCCAACTCTCAATGTCTTCTTAATCTCTCTTCTATCCACAACACTTTCCAGATTTCCACACCATCTACACATTTTCCTGCCATATCACTTTTCTTATATCTTTGCAGTGTGGCACTTCACACTGAGCCTTTGCTTTCTCTTTTGCCCACTTCCTTGCATGTTTTCCCAACCTCACCCCAGTCTTCTCTTTGTTAATAGGGGGAGCATCTCTCCACCACTGCAGCTGTGTTCTAAATCAAATCACCAGTGATTACTATGACCACCCAAACACCACCTCGGGGCATCCCACAGCAGAAACCTACCACAGTCCCATTCATCTGAGCTGTCACTGCAGTCTGCCTGCCCGTCACACCAGAGCTCGCGTGGCACACATTCATGGTTGGCACATTCAAGTTCACTCTCTTCACAAAATGCTGCGAAGACAAAAACATGCTTCCTTGCTGAGAAAGAAGTGATCAATGTGAAATTCACATTGAGACTAAAAAAATGAGAAGGAGAGTGAAGGTAGGCACAGATCAGATTTATGGAACAAGGAGGTGAGACAGATTTGCAACAAAATTCAGCATGGACATCACTGAGGCAGAAGGTGGTTGCTGCCATGCAGTGGCAGAGAGCATCGCAACTCAAAGGGAAGGAAGCATCTGGAAATGTGAGATCTGTGATTACTTAGTGTCATCGTGGTCTTGTCATATGAAATGTGTCTAAGCCCCTCAGCAGCTCTAAGTGAAACTACTGTTCAGTGCTTTTTAGCAGTGCTCCAAATTTGTTTAATTCTTCATGTTTTTTGGAAAAATTATTTTACTTCAATGAATATCTATTTCCTCTCATCCACAGCAATTCTATAATAATTTTTTGATTCCTCTTTGCTTTTGAAAATTGTGGAGTTATTTTTATCTCCATTTTAGAGGTGGAGAACTGCTGTAGTGATAGACATGCTCCAGTTCACAGCTGGTTGCCAGCTGACAGCATTACAAACAGATTTCCAGAGTCTCTTAAGTGAAGGAACCACAAGAGCTTCCATTTGCAAGTGACTTTTAGATTTCATCCAACAATGCCCCCTTCCAAATGGCAGGTGTGCAGCATTACGGTACTCTCCTCACCCTTGCAGCTTCTATAAACCCCATCATTATGGAATTCTGAGAGTTGGGGAGGGCAGAGAGGTAGGAAATTCTTGGAAGAGAGCTGCATTTGGTTGTGGCTTGTGTTTGGCTGAGCATTTATATGGCCATACAATCCAAGCATTTACTTGCAACACTAAGGCAAAAAGTGTACTCCACAGTGAAAGCCATACAGATAGAGCAGGCCGAGCTGCCCACATTGACATAAGTGATTTTTCTGACTCTGGGATAAAGCATTCAAAACCAGAGAAAGCTCTTTAATGCTACCTTCCACAGAGAGCATAATTCAAAAACTGGAAGCCCTCAGCTGGGGAAACTTTGCTGCCATTTTAGAATATCCAAGCCCCAACTCAAAGGCAGAGAGGAAATACTCTGGTAACTATAAACTAGCTTAACCTTAGCCCTTTGGTAATCTTTTCTCTGCCATGATCTTAATGTGTGATCATGAGTAAATCACTCTAATAACACCTTCACTTTTTAGATTACAGCACACATCTGGGAAGTCAAATGGTATAATCTTTACAATGAAAAGCAGATTAAGAAATGTTTTGTGAGCTTCTTCTTCTCAAAAAGAAATTAAGTTTGATCTAGCAATATATGCAGCCTGCTGTTCATTTTGGCAAATATATTCATAGGCTCTACTTAGAACATAAGATGTGCCTACCATCCTGTTCCTGCCAACAGAACTCCAGAGACTCAGGAGCAACTTTTTTTAAATAATGAAATTATATCCTAACATCCCAGAAAAAAAAATGACAAAATACCACGTTTACCCAGAGAATGAAAAATTTCAGTTTTCAACCAACTTTACCAACTACTGATCCTTTCCTTCTTTTGCGGATAGAGTGTCTCCCAGTATGTCTTTTCTACTTCCTTGTCTTGGGAACATGTCTCAAGAGAAGAGAATTCAGAGTACCACTAATATATTAATGAAAGTGAAGCCAACATCTCACGGCACTCACTCCCAGCTTTGCATGCAGGCTGGGAGCCTGCAAAGCAGCTTCTCTTTGCAGGTGTTCCAACCCTTCCCATCCCACGGGTCAGATGCGCAGTGGAAACTGAACAGGGGACCAGGGGACCTGTTGCAGCCTGCCAGCACTTGGAGCTGACTTACGCTGTGCACATGGACAGTATGTCCATGCCATCAGTGTATCATACTTAGTTTTGTATCTTGATTGTTATCACAGTGTGGATTGTAGAAGAAATTTACATGTGGAGCCAAGTGGGAAGGCAGAATCTAAGAAATGTCAATCAGAAAAGAAATTAAATAAAGGAGGGAAATGTATGAAATTTACCAAAAAACAGATCAGAAGGAAAATCAAGTAGAAATCAAGAAAAAAAAGAGCAGTGAGCAGCTATGCCTGCATGGAATGAAGTTGAGAAAAGTTTGGGAAAGAAGTAAAAAATCTACAAGGAATAAAGAAAGGAAGTACCACAACAGAAGAACAAGGAGGTAAAAGAGAGAGAGGAAAAAAAAAAAAGAGGGAACCAGAGTGACCAAACAGACAGGAAAGATCCAAGGATGTGAATAACAAAGGACATGAGATGAGGAAAGAGGGAAATTGGTGCCATAAAAAAACTGTAAAGGAAACTGAGGATATGACTAAGTCTTTCTGCCTATAGAAAATATAAAATATTTTTACTTTCATTTATTTTGCACCCCAACACCCCAAAAATGTGATCAGCCTTTTATGGGCCTAACAAGCTATGTGAGTCCTTACAGCAGTTCTTTTCATCCATCCTGTCAGGGCAGTCTGGGAAACCATCACAGATCATAGTGTGTTTGATGCACAGCTTCTTCAAAGGACATTCCCAAAGACCCCTTTCTCTACAACCTGCAGGCAGAGAAGCACAGTTCTGAAACACCTGCATACAATACCAAATCAACTGTTTTCTACTTCCTTCAAAGTCCTGAAACACACAAAATATTTTCACTGGCAATATAAATTTTAAAAGCTACCAAGAATAGTTACTAATGAAGAAATGGAAGTAAGATTGTCACAGTACACATTTGATAAATGGATCTAAATAATATTTCATAATACTTCAGTGCTTTAAAAATAATAATTATATTATTCTACACATATCTATAACTAATGGCTTAGCCATTTGCTCAATTAGCTCAAAACCCATACATCACTATTATTGAAATACATTTACCAGTATTATAAGAATTTTTCTAATTCTTCAGTCTGTAGAAATTCCTTGGTCTTTCAAAAGCATTTCCTATGAAACCATGGGATCTCCATGAAATAGTGTAGAAATGTGTACTTTTTTCTGGCAGTGCTGATACAGAATCTAATGCAGAATCACAGTGAAAGGTGGAAAGGGTTGTGAAGTATTGGCCATAAACAGTATTCCTGGTTTCACAATTTGAGACCAAGCCAGTTTGAAAGCTTCATGAATCTTCAACACAGGGACACATTATTGTCTCTTCAAAGTCCTGTTAACCAGCCTCTCTGATTTCAAGTGGAATACTTAGAAAACTATGTCAAAGTGCTTTGACAGTAAAACTCCTGTGGTTCAGTTAGAGGATATTAAGAATGGCCCAAGCTACATCTTAGAAAAGAGTTTTCTCTTGTTTTATTCCACTTTTTATTTCCATCAACTGATAAAGTATTTCATTGTGATACCAGTTTAAATCCTTTGATATACTAGTGTCCTACATGTCTGATATTCTGGTTTTATAGGAAGACATAAAAACAATGTGTTCTCCTGATTAAATCAGATTATTTTATTGTCTTGTTTGGCCTGTTCTATAGATTATACTCTTCACTTTAATCCAAGTGCAAATTCAAGTGACAGCCTTGACGTTCATACATGCAAATAGTTGAGGTATAAGTTTTTAAACTACATTGAAACCAGCACCTCTGTTTGCCTGAACCTGGAACTACAGAAGTATATCAGCAGTAAGTATGTTTTAATTCAGAAGCACATATTTTACAAATATGAACCTGAGAATCTCTACTGGATTACTGGAAAAGTCTATTCAGATTTTAATTGTAACTGGATGTGTGGAGTGCTTGCTTTTGTTAAGATTTGAAAAACCATGTAAATAAATGTTACAACACAGAGAAATAGCCTTAACCCTTCCTCACGACCAAAGAACTTTCTTGGATATCACCACTTTTCAGGTCTCCTTCTTGACAAGATTTGTGAAAACTACTAATGAAAAATTAACTGAAACCAACAAAATCTCTACGCTTATGGAGAACAAAGAATATCATGTTAGGAACGTGATATGAAAATAAAATTTAAAAAGCTTAAACCCCTCATGATTTATGAATCTTCAGTTTTTTAGCAGAGTGTTTACAATTCATTAAAAACAGGTTTGCACTTCCCCTTAATCACACATTACAGTGTAACACTGTGAAGTGTACCACAACTTCCAAAACAAATCAGATAGACAAATATAGAGACAATTCCCTAGGAAAAATTCACTACTACTGAATTCAGTGTTCAACACTGTTTTGTTGGTAGAGGCCATCTACCATTTGGGGTATTTAGATTTCATCTCTAACTATTTTTGTAACATGCATTTTTAATTCAATGAAAGGGAAGTGAAAACAGAGGCAGGAAAACTTGTTCATATTTACATTACCCCCATCTGAAAAATATGTTTTGACAAGACATATGATTTCACATATGATCTTACCTTTATTCTTCTTCATAATATGAAGGAAGTTACTATTTGTTATTCATGTGTTCATTTCCCATGCAATTATCATTAAGTCAATGTTAAGACCACGACATTTTTCTCTCACCTAAAATACTACAGTCAGAACTCAGATTAGAGAAAATAGTGAAAGACAGTGTTGGTTTTGAATGTTATGTCCTCAATTTCTTTAGTCGTGGTAGGACCATCTTTGCTCCATGCCGGAAGCATTGTTCAGCACCCAGCACATTAATACAATCAATTACAATCAATTCTATTTAATACCACAAACTCTCATGACATCATTCATTATAATATTTTTCAGGAATTACCTTCCCTACACTTTACTGTGCTCAGAAGTCTCACTTCCAGTAATCTCGGTCAAATTTGCTCCCCAAATTCCAGTCTAAATGACACTAAAGTCTTAGGATTCCACTGCAATTGCACGGGTGAGATTTCCTGTCACAAAGACCATGTCAAAGTTATGACAGGGATTCCTAACAGAAGGAGACTGTGGGTGCTGAATGCAGCTCTACTCTGCATGGGCAGTGTATACCTTAGTCCCTTTGGACTGTTCTAACTTACATTTTTTGGGCAGAGTAGTTTAAGCATAAAAAAACTGTAGTTAGTCTTTTCCAGCCTCCTTCTCCCTGCACTGTGAAGTTGCTCTGTGCCTATCATTTAAAATACTTCAAATACAAGGGTTTTAAATTAAATGTTCAGTGTTATCTAATGTTATAAAACCAATTTAAAAGGATAAAGCTAATAAAATTTGAGCTAGCCATTTACACATGGAAAGATCATCACGTTTTGATTTTGTCCTGCACACGTGGTATATGAATGAGTGGGAGACAGCTATTTCTGGAGATCTACAAGGACGTTTTGTTCTTCACTAACAGTATTAATCCTGGTCACTGTAATGTCACTCTGACAGCGGTAATTTCCTAGCTGATACAGTCTTCCATATTTATAGAAACTGATAAGAATTCTGCTGATTGCTTGTGACATTCTGTCTAGACTTTAGAGAGAGAGAGATCCACTCAAGAAATGAATGTTACATATCAGAGCAATATTTCATATGTTAATGTCTAGGAGAAAAAAATTATCCTAAAAGACACAAAACAATTGGTTTTCTAAGTTCAGATTTGGTGGCAATAAATAATATTTGGCAGGGAAGACAATTGAGATGGTTGAAAAGTAAAGAGATCACAAACTCTGAAAGAATAATTGTGATCACCAGCTCTGGCTTTCCTTTATAAACCAAACAAGAGATTGACATAGTATTAAATCATATTTCAGAGAGCATTTTCTTTTTTTTTTCCCTTTCTTTCTATTTACAGGGGGAGGGGAGGGCAGGGGAGGGGAGAGAATACAAGCATGATCTGGAAACTCCCAGAGACTGAGAATACCTCACACCTTAGTGTTAAATAACTCCTTGGTTACTGCAATCATTAAAACAACCTGCTTTTTCAAAAAGAGCATTTTAAAGAGCTGTCAAGCTTGAATTTTAGCTTAGCTTCAGCTTTTTGGTGTTGTATTTTGTTTTATTTTTTGCCTCTGAATAGAAATTCACTTATTACCACAATTTGATTGCTCACAAAAACTGTGCTTCCCTCTTAACCTGCTCTCAGTTAAAAAAAAGAAATGGGTTGTGCACCTTAGCCCTACTCTGCTGGAATGTTTTCCAAGCCCTTGCTCATATTCACACCTCTTCTCTAAATCCTTAGTGATAATTATTCTCATTGTCCCTAAGGATGCCAGACCCACGTGCAAACCTCCCTGGAGACCACAACTTAGTCCAAGAAAGAAATATTTAAAACTCCCTTGTCCTTCTAAAAATTCTTCTGCCAGCATCTACAAGGATATATAGTAACCAAGAGATTTCCTGATTATTCTCAAGCTCAATACATTCCCCTTAAGCATCCAAAGCATCTATACTAAAAGTAAATTCAGAAACATAGTGGAGAATAAACTTTATGAGTTTACACTTGTACTTATAGCTTGAGGTTGACCAATCTTAAAAAACATGCAATTCTTGACCCTTGCAATACAGAATCCTTCAGCAACACAATACCTCATAATGGCATCTTTTGTCAATATGTCATTATGAGAATATCATCATGTATAATTTCAAAACTACATTTACAGAGTCAAGATTTAATCTGCCAGGGAGTTACCTTTTAGCTCAGCAGAACTTCCAGCAATATCGAGAGAAATAAATCTGCAGAATTTTTTTAGCTTGATTACTAAAGGAATACTCAAACATCCCAGAGTATGGTTATCACAAATTAAATGATCAATTATCTTAAATTGTGTTCACATTGATTATGAAGGATTCTTGCTAAAATATTATTAGATACTGTCTTAAAAAAACCCCAACTGTTTCAAAGATATTTTTACAAAAAAATACAAAAAAGGGGGTTAATCCTCTGAAATGTCATGCTACAATTAAAGTAACTGAATGAAAGATAAAGCTCATTTTCTAATGCTGCAGTTACCCTCCATTCCAACTCATCGAATTCATTTACCACAGCTGTCCTCGTCACTATCATCCTCACAGTCAGCTTGACCATCACATCTTCTGGATGCCAGGACACACCTCCCAGAACGGCACTTGAAGTGGCTGGGTGAGCATTCTGTCGATGACAAGGAACAGGACTCCATAAGCTGTGAGCTTAATCTCGACATGGGCACTTATTTATCCCTGTGGCTGTTTGGGAAGGCTAAATGACATGTATAGAAAGCTTGTGTGACTGGAACTATGTAGCAGGTGAGACCCTTAATAATTGCACTGTGAATGTGGAGCAATATTTTCCAGAGCTCTCCCTCACATGCTGCCCTCTGTCAAATTTCATCGTTCTGCCAAGTAACTGGCATACAATGTTTAGACCATGGGTATGAATTTCCTAGCTACCCTTCTCACCATTGTGGTATCTGTGATGCGTTGAAGTGAGTATCAGAAATCCCCAGGATAAAAAAAAAAGAGATTGTCAATGGTATGTCTATTTGAACTAATAAAACCAGGCATACATTTCCACTGATAAAGCTTTTCATTGTTGCTGCCTCATCTTACAGGACCATTGAGAAACAAAGGAGTGGAAGAGAGCTGGCAGATCTTTAAAGAACTCTTCATTGAGCACAACAGCTAGCAATCCCCAGGAGCAAGAAATCTAGCAAAAAAGGCAAGAGACCAGAACGGCTGAGTAGGGAAAAAACAGCTTGGAATAATCTCCGCAGTTTAAATATTACAATTTAAAGAGGAGGTATGAAAAAAACCAAACACCAGTGAATTTGGGAACATATTTAAATCTTTAATTTGCTATTATATGTATAGGAGATACCTTCTACATCTTCATCTGGTGTTAGACAAGTTTGATTGTCTGAGTTCTCATCTGGAAATTGAGTGCAATCTGTATCTTCTGGCCACTGCAGACCTACAATCCCAAGGACAGCTTCACAGCGTTCCTTAGACTGCACACATAATGTCCTGAGGAGACAAAGTGGAATTGCACCAAGTAACTGAGTGAATGCCTGAGAAGCATCTTCCCAGATACTAGAAGTTAATAATCCTAGCCGAAGTTAAAGCTGAAGATCAAGAAAAAAAAATCAGTTAAACAGATTTTTTTAATATGAAAAAATACATATATCAAAGAATGTTACTCTTGAAATATTACTTTAACTTACTGTATGAAGTTATGTTTATAAATAGTAAAGTTATAAATAGTTTCAAAATAACCAAATATAACTACTTATAAACATGCTCTCCTCTGTAAGAAATGGCAGACAACTTTTTTTTAAGAAGCACTAACTGCTCTCCTTCAGAAAAAAAGAAAAACCAAACACATTTTATGCTAGTGAAATGCTGCCTGTTTTGATGAAGCTACCTCAGAAACGACGTGGTTTCAGAAGGACAAAATATTTAAACCTATAAACAAAAGAGCAAAGAACTCCCCAGGGAATTTTAAAAAATTACACATTTAGGAAGAGCAAAGCAAAGACCAACCCAGCCTTGAAGCTGTTGTCAATTAGAGCAACAGAAGCTTGTATCACACCTGGAAAAAAGCATGAATATGGTCCTTCTTCAGCATTTTTTTTTTACCATATAAAAGACAGAACCCACTACACGAAATTCATTCAATTCATTGAGATGAATATCCTCTCTCTCAAAATACCCACTGTCAAATGCTTCAAAATTACAAAGAGAAAATGCACCATACAAAAATGCCCTAACATTTTAACCATTTAGCCATTACTTTTGCCTGAAATTCTAGCTAATGTGGTGTTCAATACAATAGACTTGTCTTGTATCTTTGGTACTTTGAATCTCTGCTTATTTCAATGGCCCCTTTCTCTCTCTCTCTCTGTCTCTCTCTCTTTTTTTTTTTCTTTTTCCCAGAGTATTAACTAGGCATTCTAGAATTAGGAAGTTCAGCATCCTTGCCATCTCTTCCTCCAAACAGAAACATGAATCATGCTTCACAAGTATTTGTCTAGTTGGTTTTGAAAAACTCTTCAGATAGCAAGATTTCATCTATTTCCTTATCACAGGAAGTAAATGCATATGTACAGAAATATATACTTCTCATACACAGATATCTATTATATTCCTTATACCTGACCTGTGGCTCTCCTGATTTACTACAAATTCATTGCTCCCTTGTTTAACATAGCAGAACATGGTGAGCAATTTATTTATTTTCTCACAGAAGCTCAGTTTTACCTACTCAAAGGCTAAGCTATTTCCCTACATCTTTTCTTGTTTCCAAACTCAGAAACTCATTGCACATATCAGATCATATTTTCTACATCTGTGATGACTTGGACTTTCTTCTACTGTTTCAAAGAATATTGTCCTTTGTCCTATAGCTTGAAAAATATTCAACAGTAAGATCTCACCAATTTCTATTTTTTTTTCTGTTTCCTTCTTGAAAACTTCATTTAATTTGCCTTTATTTAATTTGATTCATATTTACAGATCTTTCTTCTAGAAAGAGACACTCCTTTCATGAAAGTCATCTTATTCCACTCATTTTCCTTTGACCTTTTGACTAATTGAACTTTTTTATTTTCCTGCAATTAGCTTTGGAAAATGTTATGACCAAAACCAAAAATACAAATCCAGATAGGATTACTTATTTTATGCTCTTTTGAGAAAATAAGACATTATTAATCTTTTCACATTTAGTTTTATTTTGAGGAGTTACATGAAGAAGAGTCCATGTTTTTCCACACCAAACAATTCACCATTGAGTTGAGCAACCAGAAGGAACGGATTGACGTAAGCTAACCATGCTACAATTACAGACTCTCTTTCCTTTTAGACATCAAAAAGGTTGACTGACACCAGTTAATAATCTCACATTTCTTAATGCCAGAATTTTTATTTTCCAATGACAAAAACCCAAAATCCACAACAAAAATATGATAACACAGCAGAGACATCTAAACCATTTCTTTCCTGTGTTCTCTGTAGACTCAAATCTTTGGCCAAAACTGACCTTTTCCAAGGTATTATAAGCCATTTAGTTGTCAGTTTGTGGTGAAAGAACTAAAATCCAATTAATATTCAAAGTAGGCCTGCACTAATATTATCAGTGCCTTATCAGAGAAGAATGCTGTTCAGAATTTTAAAACATACTTGATAGATCAATGAATGTCATAAATAACAATTAGTTCAGTTCTTTCTAAAAAATCTCTTTACCTGCGTTCTTTACTTTGATTAAAACTTTATACAGACTGTTATAGTTAAAAAATAAAGCAAGACAGCCAAACTAAGATAAGGACAGCAAAAAGTCTGGCAAAGCAGACAAGTTGTTTTATATAGAAGGAGTAAAATTAATTTAATTATACCACCTGGAATGAAGAAACCGATCCATGCACCAGTATTAAAAAAAAGCTAATGCACCTCTGATAAATTTATATTATAATAGATCCAGAATTATAACATTAATGTGCAATTCATGGCTTGAAAGTGCACTTTAACTTAAAAAGTATAACACTGAAATTTGCATTAGCTGAACTCAGTTTTATATTTACAGGAAAAGAGAGGTAAAACAATACATTTGTCCTGTTAAGCTCAACTAAGCACTGATATCTTTGAACAAAAGGGCATTTATTTTGCAACGTCAGCAGCAGATTCTCAGAATATAATTTCTATTCTGAGAAGGTAACATTTTGTTGTCTAGGAGTTTCAAATTGTAAAGTAGATTTATATTTGTATTGACATATCAAACTTATTTAATTTTTATTGGTATGCAATTATTTGTGCTTTCATTTCTAAAACATTTTAAAGGTTTTTACATTATATGTGTATCTGAAATTCTTCCTAAAATATTATTGTTAAGCAAATACTACAGATCTAGTGGGACCTTCCAAGGTATCCCTTCCTGATAAAAACACTCTCTGTGATCTAACATAAGATCAAAACCTAATAACTAATATAAAAGTAGAGCTTTGAATTCAATGATTAAAGTTTTATGACGTGTATTCAATCTAATCTAAATGTGATGTTACCCTGCTTTAAGCAGGAAGTTGGACCAGATGACTTACAGATGTTCTCATCATATTAAATTGTTCTACAATGTCTATAAGTTCCTCTTCATCTGTTTAACACTTTAAATTTGAAGATTATTCAACTATATCATGACACTTACTAAAATCTCTTACCTGGTATGAAATTAAAGAGTCTGTAATTTATGTCTCACTACATTCGAATAAGTTAGCCCAATTTTTATTTCTTATACTGCTTCCTTAAAAAAATAAAACCTTGATATTCAAAGCCTGATGCTGAGCTTACACAAACCCCTCTGTACTTTTGCAGCTATCCTATATGCAATATTCTAACTTTCCCAGTAGGTCCTAGGTGATAATTAAGCTGTATATTCGTAAATTTCCTCGTGGCTCACTCTCACCTTGAGGTAAGAAGCACATCACTGACAAAGACATGTTATCTATTTGTCAACAATGTCATGTGGTAGGAAATTTCAGGATGCGTATTGCAGTTTTCAATGCATTTTTCTTTCACTACAGAAGATGTTAATTGATCGATATCGTCAAGGTAGGCCCAACAAAAGAGGCAGAAACACAGTATGAGAAAGCTCTAGAAGCCAGTAGCTCAGAGCTCTGCCTGTTGATCAAGTTTATTAGCTCTCCTAACCTGCAACAACTGCTGCTAACAAAGCCATGAGATCTTCAGAGCATAGTCTCTTTTGAAAAAATACAGGCATAATTTAAAAAAGCACAGTGATGTTACTTGATGAGGATGGCAGAACAGTTAATCTGACAAGTACAAAACCTAAGTTAGCCTGTAATTCAGAATGATGTAGCAGTTCTAATTTAGAAAGGTAAACATTCGTTAAAATCTCAGGTTTTGTTGAGCATTTGGATAGGGCTTTGCATCAAGTACTAATGCAAGGAACTATTACAAATGCTAATATTCTGAATTAAATTAATTGATTCTATGTTTAAATATCCTTTATAGTGGTACAATTCTAATCAAACACACAGAAATGGAAAATACTTCATACAAAACTCACAGCATCCTTCTTGTTAACTTGCCCAACAGTGGAGTGAACAGGTTCACTGTGTGCTGGGTGATAAACTGGCTGAAGGGCAGAGCTCAAAGGGTCCTGGTGAATAGGATTACATCTGGCTGGTGACTGGTCAGCAGTGCTGTTCCTCCAGGTTCAATTCTAGGATCCATGTTGTTCACTACATTTATCAATGATCTGGTTGCAACAGTTTAGTGCATCATTATCAAGTTTGCTGATGATACTAAACTGAGAGATGCTGTTGAGTCTTGAGGGAGAAGAGGTCTTTGCCTTGGGCAGTCATCAAGGGCATGAATTTTAACAAGAACAAATGCCTTATTCTGCCCCTAGGATGCAGTAAAACCAGGCACAGATTGGACAGCAGCCCTGCAGGGAGGGACCTGGGCATGCTGGTTAGAAGCAGACTTTTACTATGGAATTTCAAAACAAAATTTCTGGCATTTTCAATGGCAGCATAAAACTGGGGAAGTCTAATAAGACAGACAAAGTCAAGAATTAAATTAAATATAGTTTAGTATCGTACCTGCAAGGTGGGATCCGCTGATTCGTATGGGGGTCACATTTTGGGACTAAGATTGTGCAGGCAAAAAACATCAGGTACTTGTAGCAGTTGGTCTGAACCAAGGCTGGGAAAAGGGAAGACTCCCAGCTGATAGAGGCTTCCTTCTGTGTCCTGTGGCCCAGGTAGTTTGGGTAATAAGTGTAGTTGTAAGGCAAGTTCATACAAAGTTCCAGAGTAATTGGTTCACACTGACCTTTCACAGAAAGAAAACAAACAAAACCATGCAAGGTGTGAGATAAATTAAATACAGGAGAAATAATTATATACAGGTTTAAGAGATTTATCAGTCAGGGGATATCCTCTCAGGCTTGAGAAACTACAAGCTCCAGAGTTTGAGGTTCCTTATGAGCCTACTCATACCAATAAAGGTGGGTTTGAATTCTGCCTACTCATAACCCATTAAGAGACTCATATTTCCTTATTAATATGCATTAACTTCCTGAGCAACGTTTTAACTTTAACTTGGTATAACAAATCATGCTTTAAAAACCGATTTCTTCTTCTCAAATCAAGCCTCTGCTCATTTTCAAGAGTTCCTGTGCTGTACATCTACACATTTCTCACTGGTGTATTTACTATGCTCCCATAACACACCTCATATTGATAGAGCAATTGCTAAAATTAGGAAGACAGAAATCATTGGATACTCTGGGTTGGAAAGGATCTCAGGAGGTCTCTAGTCCAATGCCCTGATAAAAGCTTGATCAACTCGGAGGACTGATTATGTGTCTCAAGGCTTCATTCAGTCAGGTCTCAAAAAGTCTATAATGACAGAGACTGCACAATTTCTCTATTCAGAAACCAGAAGCCAGGATTTGTTTTTTAATTTGGGGGTTTTATTGCTTACCAAGATCTGCAGGAGGAATGGGGACAATTAAGTTATGTATTGCACAAGCACTGAGCAAGAGACAGTCTAGCTGCTAATAATTTAATTCAGATAAGACATAACTAATAATAAAAGAGAATGATAAGCAAGGGCAAAACAAATGCAACAGCTACAAGTCCATATGTTTATAGAGATTATAGCTATACACAAAAATTGGCCATTTTTGGGGGGTTTATCACAATAAATATTGAAATAATCAAATATTTCAGATTTTTAAAAATTGTACAGTATTTTTATTTCTTCTCAAATTGGTAGTCAGAAATATTTCTTTTTCAATTTTCCACCATATCAGAAAACTACAGACAGAATTTCACTCCAAGTCAGACTGAAATTCAACTTTTTATTTAGCAATGAAATGATTGTGAAGTTATTTAAATTTATTTGCTCTGGATATATGAGAAAGTTTTCAATGAAAAAGTGTACTATTCAAAAGTCAAAAAAATGCATATATTTGCCTATTTTAGAAGCAAATATACCTTAGCATAATTAATACTCTCTTCCAGCCAGTTGCTAGTAGAGTGTGGCAACTGTCTCATCCCATCACTGAATCTTTGAGAGGAAGTTGAAAGAGGATTCAACAGTCAATTATTCAGCTGGCCAGCAGAACTGGGCACTCTTTCTTGGTCTGGCATTCCCTGTTATAACTTCTTTTACTGTTTACCTCTATACATCATTTCCTCATTGCTAAATCCTGGCATACCTCCAGTACCAAACTATTTCTGTCATCTCAGACCACTTAGTCACATCTTTGGGGTATATGACGTTCAATGACGTCAATAATATTCCTCACATTACTGTCATTTCCTTTTCTTCATGATGAACCATCTCTTGTCCTCCCACACATTAGCCTCAGATGCCCAGATTAACTTGGGCTTGTCTTTTGATTCTGACCAGTAAACATCTTTTCCTGATGTGTACAGAACATTACTTGTTCATTGGTATTTCATGATGAAAACAAAAGTACATGCAATATTCTAAGTGTTTGTATAACATAACATTATTCAAGATTAAAGGGTTGAAATGCACATATATCCTTCTCTTTTATTATTATTTGCAGGGATTTAAGCAAATTCTAGAAAACAATCTAGTCCACTGAAATGCCCCTGGAGGATAGCTCTTTACATGTTTTCAATATTATTACAATTTTCACACTGTGTCTAGAAAGCTTCTATTATGTTATGTGCTTAAGAGTCATTGTAGGTTTGAAAATAATAAATTTGACTCTCACACGCAATTCTCAACAATCCAGAGAGTAACAAACAGAACACATGCTCCAGGGGAACATCTGACTTATTTTAAGTAACTCAAATGTTTGTCTTTTCTTCTGAGTCTGTCCTACAGTTTAAGAAGTTCTGCTACTCCCTTATTTATCATACATGTGAGTACAACCTAATGAGTGGGGAACAAGGAATAAAATTCATTGCATCTTTTATCCTAAATTTAAAAAAAAGAAAAACCAAAAAAAAAACAAGCCAATAAAAAAACCTCACAAACCAAGACTCCACCACATAGGCTGTGCCTGGATTTAATATCTTCATGTGCTTATTATTAACTTGCTGTATCCACTGTATAGGATTTAGTTCAAAACATAGTAACAGAAGTGAGCAGGATGTTCCACAGTCGCACACTGGCTGGCGTTGAAAGGGGCCTCTGCAGGCCATCTGCTCCAACCCTGCTGCTGAAGCAGGGCCGTATAGAGCAGGTTGTGCAGAACCATGCACAGACAGTTTTTGACTGTCTTCAAGTATTCAAGACTGGAGCCTCTACAACCACTCTGGGTAACCTGTGTTCAGTCACACTTGCAATTAAAAAAGCGCTTGTAGTCATAGCTTCATTGTGCTCCTGTGTTTCATTTTGTGCCAGCTGCCTCTGATCCTGTCACTGACCTAAGTCTTCTTTACGCTCTCTCTTCAGATATCCATTCTGTTATCCTAAATGTGTATCCTAAATACATGATAATGCCAGCCTAAACTGGTCTGATATTATCACACATGGAGAACATCCATCATATCCAATATTGTAAAATGTGGCCTATGCTTTGAAATTTTTCAACCAAATATCTATCTGGGAAAAAAAATTATTGCTTTGTCAAAACTGGAAATTTCCATGAGAATTCTCATTTCTTACCAAAGACGAAATAACTGGTCAAAATATGAAGAATGAAAATAACATGGAAAAAAACCCAATAGTACTTCCAGATGTTATGAGAGAAAAATTTCTCCCAAATTGTCTTGATGTTCCATTGTGTATAAACAATTAAATATCCACTGGACCAGAAAAGGAGAAAGAGAGATGATCCAGAAGACTAGTCCATGTGTTACTCCCACTAAAAACTACAGACAGTTGTCCATAATAGATTGAGGAAACATCTTCACTAAAAATCTCTCAGGTTTCTCATTATGTGGCATAGGAACATTGCTTTAGAATTCAAATATTACGTGTCAAAAATCACAGAATCACAGAGTGGTTTGGGATGGCAGGGGCCTTAAAAATCACCTTTAAGTTGAGATCATCTTTAAGGGGAGACATCACTGCTCTTAACAGTTAAAGGGGAGGTGAAAATCATACAGAACCAGACTGTTAAAAGTGTGCATGGATAGCGTGAGAGGCAAAAGACACGAGTTGTTACACAGAAAATTCTAGTTACTTATATGGAAAATAGCTTTTTACAATGAAAGGGCCCTAACACCAAAACAGATCTCTCAGAAAGACTGTGGAATCTCTGTCCTTAAGGATATTCAAGGCTCAGCTACACAAGGTCATGGGCCACATGACTTAACTGGCACTGATTTGATCAGGAGTTTGGGCTAGTTGACCAAAGGTGTAACCTAACTTCCTTTTATGCTAAACATGGTATATAAGATTGCTCCTTTTCAAAAAGTTAGGAAAAGCACAGATAAAAGTAAATGTAAAGTATTTATGCTTTATAAAGGATCTTCGGCAGCATCTGAAGGCTGGCATGAGTGATGTCTCTCTCAAACCCTTGTAGGTGATAGTCACAGCTCTAGAGAGAATATGGAGTTTGGACAAGTTGGCCTTCCAATGCCCATTCCATCCTAAATGGAATAACTTTATCCACATAAGCTACCATACAGTGTCAAACCACACCTGCAGAGATAACTGCAGCACAAGGTGATTACATATGAATTGTACAGACATAGTCTGTAAGTGAAGCCAAGCCTGCCCGTGTGCCGAGGTGACCTGAATTGACGTGACCGTATTAGCACAACATTGTTTTAATTAATTCTGGATAATTTTTGATACAATTCTGCCCCACTTTCAAAACCTAGACGAATATATTTCTATTGATTACCTGTTCACATTGCTGCATTGCACAAGTGAGAAAGACAACTATACAGAAGCTAGTGCACAATTACTACAGGAGCCTTGCATGGAGTGCTATAGTACAGCACACACATATGAGGATACATAGAGTTTAAGACCCTGATCCTCTACAATATGTACTGATCAGAGGAATAATTAGTTTTTCCAGTTTGAATAGAAAAATTATTCCTTCATAAAGGTCGAAAAGTTCTCCTGTCTACTAAATACAGTAACATGGAGCTGTTTGTATTTTGAAAATAAATCAATTTCTTCTGCTTTGCACTTATACTGTGCTGTTTACATAGACACTGAATGTCATTAAATGCTAAGAAAAAGTGAAACTGTAAAGACCCATGAAAAACATATAAAAAATTCACAGAAGAGAAAGTAAAAATACCTCACTGACAAATGTTATAAATCCTAGTACATCAATAATCTAGAGGTTAGATGACACTTTTGTTTCAATATTGCCCTTTTCAAAGCTTAATCATTATACATGTGTATTAGCTAGAAAACTAAAATATTACTTACTGTGTTCTACCCTGCATCCTCATTATAATCTAAAACACCCTAAAACAGTGAGAGTATGAAGAATGTGACCTACTTACTGCAGTTTGCCTGGCTCTCTCCCATCTCACAGAGAGAAGCTCCACAGGGATCAGGACACAAAGAACACCTCTGGTCTCCCTCCTGACAGAGGGTTTGATCTGAGGGAAATAGAAATGTACTGTTCAAATTATTTACCAGACTAATAAAAATTACTGGAATATAATGATAAGAAAATACAGTGTTTACATAAAAATTATGTCCTTTACATAGTTCAGTAAGCACTCAACAGCATTTCAAGTGTTGTAAGGATGTGCCATGAGGAACAAAGGTGTGCAACACCTAAAGAAAAGGTCTCACTTTTCTTTACCGCTATGTTCAATACAAGAGTTTATATCCTAGTTTCTGAATGAGAGGTATGGATCTCTGAAAGACATTTACCATGACCCTCTAGCAGCGTATGAAAAGTCATGTAAATCACATTTCAAAAAGAACAAGAGGTCCTAGCTGAAAGAGAACACCCTCTGGGAATTATTCTTCCATGCCATTCAGTTGATCTGCTTCTCATTTTATGGTTGCTTTGGTTGACAGTAAAAGACATCTTGAAGAAAGGTCATCAGAGCTGAAGCTTTAATGGCCTCCTTTGTCTGGTTAAAAAACAAGCAAGAACAGAAAGAAATCCAAAATGCTATGGTCCTAAAGATGGACTTCAGAATAACTATAACCAGCACTTCATCAAAAGCTTATGAGCATATTCCTTGGGTTGTTACTTTATATGACAAATCCCTGGGCTTCTCTCTTTCTCATAGTTGTGATACCTCCTCTTCAAACCATTACATTCTCTCTTCCATGTGCAAAATCAGACACTTATGTTACTATTCTGTACAAAGAGACTAAATAAATGGTATTTATCATCATATCCTGTTTAAAAAGGCTTATTGCCACTACTGCTTAATGTTGGTATTGCACTACTGTCCATGAATATCAATCATTTACCCCTACATTGGGCATCCAGAAGGTGCTGAAGAAACATCTTGTTTCAATGACCTTGACAATAATCTTGTCTAAAAGAAATTATGATTTAGTCATATCTATTCATAATTATGTGGATTTACTTCCCTTCATACATGTTGTATATTGAAGCAATAAAGGTACTTTCTGTGCTATAGTAATTGACTATCATTTTTCTGTTGCATCTGATTGCAAAACGAACTAATCCCAAATATTTACATTAAAATTATTTTTTAAAGTTTGTTCCAACTCCTTTCTATCCCACAATGGAAGAGTTTATCAACTCTTTAAAAATCCCTGTGGTACAATGTAGATTCTTTTGATCCTAGCATAGAAAATGCTGAATTTCTACAAACACACTCTACCCTGTCTTTTGAAGAGGTCACAGAATGAAGCTGTGAGTACATCTATATTAAATTTCTGTTGTCATAAAATGAATGAAAGCAGTACTCATAGACAGAAGCCATATCTTAAATTTCCTTAAGGTATGTAGTGAAGGAGACCATTTTCTTCTTCAGATATGTATGAAGCAATGACGTTTTGTAATCTCTGAATGTATATACTTGTACTAGGACACAAAGTCCCTGTATCCTTGTATAAGCAAGTGGAGTCACTACACCTTGATCTCAAATTTTTATGCTGATTTCATGTATTTACTGTGCTTGCAACAAAACCAATGCTCCAGGCTGCATTAGCCATAACTTCACTGAATTTGATAAACATATCCAAATTTTTTTATTTGATTTCCAGAGTAGAGAAGTCTTTGTAATAAGTTAATGTCCTATTACATTTTCTGCAGTTGCTGGAAACAATACAATATATAAGAAATACAACAGTATGTTACAAACAAGAATTCTGTCTTGCATTTACACGGACGTTGTAAGGAACTAAAGAAGAATGAAGTCCAAATTCTGCCAACATATTCCCATGCAAATTAGGATGGATGGTCTATGGTTGCCTAAAGAAAGAATTTTGCTCTACACAACACTTCAAAATACTGGATAGAACTTTTGCACATTGAAGAATGCATAATGCAAACAAGGAAAATGTTTGTATTTAAAAGCTCTGCAGTTTAATGCCAAGCAGAAAGATTTTTTAGCATGTAGTCAGATCACTGACTACATAATTATCACCCCACACTACTCCTCAAATATTTTAATCTATACATGTTCATTGTACCAAAGAAAGACTTTTAAACATTTTCTCAACATCAAAAGGGAGAGAAAAAAAGCAGTAAAAACCAAATACATTACTGACTTCTAGCTCAGATCAGGCAAAAGAAATGGAGGATAACAAAATTCATAGAATAAGACTGAGATTGGCTATCAGGAAAGACAAAGAATTAAAACTGAATATTGTGTGAAAGTGCACAGTCAGAACAGAGGACAAAACTAGTTCTAGGGTTTTTAGATTGACACAGTCAGAACTGGAAGATATTTCATGCAAGACCTTTTTACAATGTCAACGTTAATAGCCAAGAAAAATAATGACAATTTCTGTGTGTCAGCTTCTCAGTTATTTTTTGGAATGGAGGTGTTTAAGTTGGAGTAGGATGATTCCAATAACTTTCTGTGAACAGAAGGGACTGGGTAATATGCTTATAAAAGGATTTCTTCTAGACTGGTTTCCTAAAAAAAAAAGACTCCTATAATCACACTGTGTATGTATCTTATGATAATAGGTCTTTTCCACTCGAATAACTTTTAAATCACTTGTCCTATTACCACTACATCTGTCAGCACTAGCTTTCTAAATAAAGTTAAGTATTTTAATTTCTTTAAAATAAGAGTCATAAGAGAAAGACATTAATAATTCTTACATTGAAGGAAAGGCTGCAATCTGGACATATACCTTATCAGAAATAAGAGAATTACACCTGAAATATATCTTCAAATGCTGAAATCATGTTATGATGACATTTCTTCCTGAATGTCTTTGGGAAACTATATTCTGGGGATCCAGAAATTGCATGGTTTCCTCTTCTCTCATAAGTCCATCACAAGACAGCTATCAAGTAGCTGTGAAAACTTACATTCTCATATATTTTCCCTTAGTCACACTAAATCATTAGTTTACTTATAAAAACATTCTGATGCCCAAGTTCTGATAAAAAAGGGATTCTAATGAGAAAATTCCTCCTCAAAAGACACCAATTCCTGTAACAGAAGATTTTCATTGCTTCAAACATTTTATTATTTCAAGCAACAGCTGATTACATCAGATAAATAAATACTATGCTAAATATCACCTCCAGATCTTCTACTTTTTAATACATTTTTTTAAAATCTGCTTTCAAATTCCTGTGTGGAAGCACACACCAACCAGCCTTAGCAAGTGTTATTGGAAAAGCAAAGAAAGTACAGACAGCTTTAGCTGAAGGAAATGCAGCAGTCAATGATAGGTTTAGTAAGAAGAGTAAAATGAGGCATATCCTTACTTTCACTACAATTTTCTTCATCACTTCCATCTTTACAGTCATTATCTCCATCACACTGGAATGCACTAGGAATGCACTGCCCATTTCTGCACTCCACCAGACCCTGACTGTGGCATGCTAGAAAAAAAATTATAAAAAAAGACAATATTCTGATCAACTTAGCTTAATGAAGGTCTGCATTATATTTGAACATCATCTTGAAGTTATTTTAGGAGGAGCTGGTAACACTGCTTAACACTGAAAATCACAAGGCATTTCTCTTCATGTGCAGGCTAATTTTTCAATAGCTACAGCTGTGCTGACCTTTAACTGCAGAGATTGAAACTATATATGTCAGGTCTTAGCAATGGGCTGAGATGAAGTCTTAGCTTCTCCAAGAAAAGAATCCCACATAATTTTAACTCATATAATGGGAACACTACAATTAACCAAAATCTAATTCTGCAATTAACAAGAGGCTGAAACATAAAGCAATGCTTTACTTCTCAACAATGGCAAAAAATGTTTTATTTGCTGCAGCTGTACACCAAGAACGACATTTGTCAAGTGTGAACTTCTGAAATTAGTAAGTTTACAGTTTTGTCTTACAAGTAAGTACACTAGATATCTTACTATTTTTTTTTAATTTATAAAGAAGAAAAAATAATTTCAAGATTAAGGGAACTTACAGCAATTGATCTCATCTGATTTGTCTATACAGTCATGGTCACCATCACATACCCACTCAGTTGTTATACATCTCCCATCTCCACACTGATGATGTGTCCCTGGATTACAATCTACATAAAATGCAAATTTGAAGAAAAAAAAGGATGCTAAGTTACCATTTGTATATTTTATGTTACTGATCTATGCTTATTAGTTAATCTTCTTATTAATGAGCCATTCTGTATTAATAAATTACATTGAGAGATTCTCTGTACCTTCAGAATTTTTGCAAACGGTAGTTACATGTGTTCTTAATTGTATTGCCTGCATAGTGATGCACTCATTCCTTCTCTCAGGTGCACAGCTGTTACCATTTGTAAATAAACAAGTTTCTAAGAGTTGTTAAAGACATTAAGAGATCTTTTGGTTTCGCATCTCACAGGATGATTTTCAGTTAGCCAATATTTTCAGTTGCCATCAAAGAAAATAATTTCCTACATTTCTTTTTTTACTAAAACATTTTTTTAAAAAATGTTTCTCAATTTCAGAAACTGTATTTTTTGCATGTACTTGGAATTTTCCATAAGAATTATTTACTAATACATTATTGCAGTCTTTATCTTGCTCTTTCTACCTGAATGCACAAATAACAAAGAGCATTCTGTTGAGCAGTTCTCCAAATCTGCTATGAAAACCAATTATGTCATGTACAAAACCCTAGATTTGAAAAATTGTATAGAACAAACTATGTCAAGCTAGGAATGATAGGAGTCATATTAATATTTACAAAATCTAAATCATCTTTAAACAAAGACAATTTATGAAAAGAAACCACAAAATAACCAAAACTGACAAGAAACTACTGAAAGTTCTTAAAGTGTGCTTAATTTGGAGAAGAAATATAAATCAGTTCTCAGAAAAAAATTGTGCCTTGACTTTTAGTTTTTTAATTCTTTGTGCTTTTCCTTAGAAAAGCAAAGGGGAAAAAGTGAGAAATAATGTTTTAACTGTTAAATAATTATTTTAGAAAACTTAATTTTTCTCAGGTGTAGTACCAGGACCAAAAGTTAGTAAAAATAAGGCTTTCTAAGTTTTCCCATATATACATGTGAAGATAATACTTTTTTAATGGCAAAACTTCATTGTTTCTCCTATGGAAGTTAAATGTAGGTAGACAGCTAAATATGAGTCAGAACATGCAAATTTGATTGACAGCAGAATTTGAAAGAAACAGGATTTGAGAATCAAAACATACAAGTTCACTATGAAGCTTATGTAAAAAAATTAAGCTATAAAACGCTTGGCACCACCAGCATGTTACGTGGTTTGCTTTAATCTCAGTTAAATTCAGTTAAGCTAGAAAGGAAGCAACCAGAGCATCTTTTGGAATTAGTTTAAATCAAATTGCAAATCACAGTATTTCTTATAAATGCCAAACCCTTCAAGATTTGGATTGACCCCGAATTCTCCCCTTTAAACGTTTTCAAATTGCATATAGCATTTGTTTTCACTTTGTTCAAATATAGTAACAGCATGGTACATTACCCTTGCAGTAGTGTAAAGAAAATGATTAGTGGCTTAGGCAATCTTGATAAGACTTTAGAAAACCATAAAACTTTCATTTACCACAGTTTTGTTCATCGCTAAGGTCTCCACAGTCATCATATCCATCACACACAAAGGTATAATTTAGGCATTTTCCCGTGTTGCAACGAAATACATCATTACTGCAGTCTACAAAACAAATTTTTGTAAAATGTTAAAGTTACATTGGACCATTCATATAGACTATGAACACTGGAATGTGCTGACTATAACAAGATTAGCTAAAGATACCACACGATTTACAGGTCTGTATTAATACTGGTGTGATCCAGTTTATGAGAATCTAATATGGAAGAACAAGAAAAATCAAAAGCCATTTTTAACCATCTTTACTCTGTTCCTGTCAGTTGCTTTTTTGATCAATACCATGAGAAGAAAGTGCTCTGGTTACACGTATGGACCAAAACGTTTATTTAGTTTACACACATTAAGTTCTCAAGAAAGGTTGTGAGCTTGTAGATTATTAGGACAGTCTTGAGCACCTGGCGTGGCTATTAGGTGGAGCTGAGGATTCTAACAGCAAAATCAAGATCCCTAGTACCTGCTTTTGAGTCTGCTTTTGATCTTACAATGGTTTCAAATGAGCTTTATGCTTTACAGGGTTTGGAGCTCAGATTTGGCCTGGTGCCTTCTCATCAAGGTATTTTTATCACTGTCAGCCCTAAATGGGTTTAATCTTTCTCTTCATTACTGGAGGCTTCAGTGAAGCCCTGACAGATATTCTCTGAGAATGAGCATAATACTTGAAAAATATCAGGTTCAATAAAAACATGAAATCTATGTTGTGGGTAAGGGGTGTTGAAGAGAAATTAGGGTTTGTGGTGTCTGGTCCCATTAGTAATAACTTGATTTAAAACACAGTTGGGAGGTGGGTGATCCAGTTTCACTGTCTTCTTCTAGGCTTTTCCTTGACCTCTAGCTTTTCAGGGAGAATGCCAAGATATAGAAAAACTGGGTGGACAATCCTTCCTTACTTCCTTCCTGTTGAAGCTATATCGCTAGAACGAAGGAAGTCTTTTGTGCCCATTTTCATTGGTGTATGTGGGCATTTTAAGTGAGTTTTTTCCTGGAAAACATATAGAGAGAGTTTAAAGAGTAGGGACTGGAGCACAAGTGCCTCCCTTCTTCTGAGATGATCAGCCACTAAACAACAGAATCGTAGTGCCATTTGCTTCTCACCTCTTGGAATGTGCTTCCTGTGTTCATGATTGCACAGGGGTTCCACTTTGAAAGCAGGGTGTCCTACTAACTGCAATACACACTGAAAGGTGCAGAATTCTTCCAGAAGGTGCACTGGGGTTTCCACCCCTCCAGATCAATGACAACCAAGTGTTTCACCTCCTAGGTGAAAAAAACTCTGGAACTTGAACATTAATCACTTTCTCCCCTTCCTCACAGAAGTATCATGCTTTCCACAAGCTCCCTGTTATCTTAGAAAGTCCAAGCAGTATTTATAGCACAGTATGAAGGAAATACTTCAGGATATGAAGTAAAATAATATGGCTGAGCCATGAACTATGTAGTCAATAGTTAATTTATCTTTAAAACCAACCGCTGTTCATGAAACAGGGAATAACAAAAATCCCAAACTAAACGAAAATATTTAAGTTCTTGCTTCCTCTAAGCAGAAAAATACACAGCTGAGAGCAAATTCTAAACATTATTTGTTTTGAATATGCAACAGCATGAAGTACTCTGGCAATCTTTAATCTTATTGATCAGTTTGTAACTGGCAGTTTCTAAGCTTCCACTGCTCCTTGTGCAAATGAATCAAAACTGTCTTTTTCTATGTTGTTTTCTCTGGATAAATTTACTGTTTAATTTCTATCCATACCCCCATTCCTGTTTACATTGATACCTCTGTAGCTGCTGCAGTGTCATTTAGGGTAGACAACTCATAGGCCCACATAGACAGGGTAAACAAAAAAAATACAAACTTGCAGAGAAATAAGATTCACTTGATGAAAATCTAACAGCCTTAATATACAATTTCTTCAAGATATCGACAATAATAGGGTAGTTGGTTATTTCTGTCAAATAAGATGGGCTTTGCAGCTGCCACTTGTAAAAGGCTCAACTTAAAATTTATTCATGATGGGAAAATCCCAGTTTTCATAAAATTAAATACAAATTCCTATTCTATACTCCACTAAACACAAATGAAACCTAATGAATCTTTTTCATTCAACTTGACCCTGAGATAAGCTCCGTTGGTTAAAACATGGTGCTAATAAAGTCAGGGTGGTGGGTTTGATCCCTGTGATGGTCCAGAGGGACACACTGCACGTGAGTCTGGGCAAACCTTCACAACATCCTACTCTCTGAATTTGAGAGGGATGGATTTGATGGGTGGACTTTTTGGTGGCTAAGGGATCGGTTGGATAGTCTCATCCAAAGGGTAGTGGTCAATGGCTCAGAGTCGCAAAGGACATCAGCGACCAGTAGTGTCCCTCAGGGGTCTGTACTGGGACCAGTGCTATTTAATGTCTTCATTAATGACATAGACAAAGAGATTGAGTGCAGCCTCAGCAAAGCTGCAGATTATACCAAACTGAGGGTGTGGTTGGCACACCTGAAGGACAGGATGCCATCTAGAGGGACCTGGACAAGCTTAAGAACTGGGTGCATGGGAATCTCACATGCTTAAACAAGACCATGTGTAAGGGGCTGCACCTGGGTCAGGGCAAATCCTGATATCAACACAGGATGGGGAATGAATGGATTGAAAGCAGCCCTGCCGAGAAAAACTTGGGGGAACTGGTGGATGAGAGACTGGACATGGCTCAGCAATGTGTGAGTGCACCCCAGAAAGCCAATTGTATCCTGGGCTGCATCAGAAGCAGTGTAGGCAGAAGGCCGAGGAAGATGATTCTGTCCCTCTACTCCACTCTTGTGAAAACCCACCTGGAGTGCTGCATCCAGCTCTGGGGCCCTCAGCACAGCAAAGACATGGACCTGTTGGAAGAGGTCCAGACGAGGCTGCAAAAATGGTCATAGAGACAGAGCACCTCTCCTTTGAGGAAAGGCTGAGAGAGTTGGGGATTTTTATCCTGGAGAGAGAGTGGCTGTTCAGTATTTAAAGGGTGCTTATAAGAAAGATGGGGACAGACTTTTTAACTGGGCCTGTTGTGATAGGACAATGGGTAATGGTTTCAAACTGAAAGAAGGTAGAGTTAGACTAGATATAAGAAATAAATTTTTTACAATGAGGATGGTGAAACACTGGAACAGGTTATCCAGAGAAGTGGTAGATTCCCCATCCCTGGGAATATTCAAGGTCAGGTTGGATGGGACTCTGAGCGACCTATTCTGTAACTTAGTGAGGTGACTTAAGACTTTAAGAGGGGGAAGGACTGCAAGAAACACAGCGTCTTTTATCAGACAAGCTTTCAGGCAAATAGGTCCTTCACTTTGCTATTCCTGCTGTGTAATTCAAGAAAGTCTTATTTGACCTCCACACCCTCTCCTCAACTCATACCTAGTATCCTAATGAAAGACATCCTCCGCATACAAACCCTGTATTATTAAAAAGACAGGCATTCTTTTAAAGGTAATCTTAGCTCATGATATTTATGTTTGTTTTTTCAAGACATGTAATATATTAATTCTTTTATTAATATTTTCTTCTTTTCCCATTTCTAATGGAACTTGAGAGCCATAGTCTCATAGGAATTTTTAAATTTTTGAGCTTACTTTAAATCTAGAGCTAATGTTTACAAGAAAAATTGGAAAATAAAAACATACAGCACTTTTTACATAACAGACCTTATCTCAACCTTCATTAAATGAATGGCTATTAAACGAAAAGCAAGCTCTAGTCTCATTCATACTGAGACCAAGAGGAAATTGCTGTCCTCATTTATTCCTTGGAGTATCCCAGATAAAATCCATCAACAACTTCCTTAAAAGCAGCTTTGTGAGTCTTGGAATGCCCGAGCTCTTAAATCATTAATAAGAACAAGTCTTTTGAGATGAGTGTAAATTGCAGAGTCTGACATTTTCCAAAGTCTGAATGAGAAACCTTGTTTAGTGGCATCATGTCCTGCTATAGTCCCTATTTAGTAATTTTTTGTCATTTTCATTTGTTCTTTCTTTTTTCCCCCTTCTTATCATTTTCCTGCTGTACATTTGTTCAGCTTTTCTAAAGGTGTTTGTAGTCCAAGGACATTTTTATTAACACAAAAAAACTTATAGGAACTCTAAAGATATGCACTACCGCAGACAAATAAATAAAAAAATTTAGACATCCCACATGTACATTCATTTTTCTTTTTTACTACACCATATAATGGGATTAGTTTAAATAAATCATATCCAGGGTTGAGACCAAGAGAACTTTCTAAGCAGGTGGTCTTGCATCTACTCTAAAATCAATGCTAAGGACCAGGAAAAAGCTACAGTAGTCTTCAGTCTTGAGCTGATTATCAGAAGTGTTCCCTTCAGATGTATGTTACTGATCCATTAGAAAAAAAAAAAGCACCCCCAAACACTTCTAATTTCCACATAGCTCCTTGCAGAATACCTGCCTCAAGGCATAAGATTTGATAGATCAAAAGCACATGCTGTGGCCTGAGTGAGCAAAGTTAAACAGAATCCACGGCAACTGACAGGGTCCAAATGTCAATATATGCAAACACTTTGCAAGGCTCCCATTGTGTGCCAATAGCCTGCTTTAGTTTTCAGGCTTCCCTGAATGGATTCAGTACTTTAACAGAACCCTGCGAGGTTTAAGAGACTTACTGCAATGGACCTCATCACTCCAATCATCACAGTCGTTGTAGCCATTACACTGCAGTTTCCCTGGGATGCAGATCCCACTGGCACACAAGAAACTCTCCTCTCCTCCACACAGTGCTGCAAAAGAGAGGAAAAGACAGAATGAGGAGAAAAATCATTAGCATCAACACTACAAAGTTACTGCTACCCAACACTTACAAAGGTTAAACTGATATTCAAGACTTCCCAGAGGGATTGAAATATATTTCCAATTTGGAAAACATCAGGATAGCTCTCAGAGGAACATCCCTGAGTGCAAGAAGGTCAAGAGGAAAACCTGAAAGAAAAATCTCAGTTTTTGAAATAGAACAAAACCATTTAAAACTGCTATCAGGGAATGACCCATTTTAAAAGACCTTAACAGGCAGTCATGAAAAGGGCACTACACCTGTTAAATCTGCCCTTGGGACTAAGGAAGGAGCCTTTAATGTGCCTACAAATATATAATTTCTGCTTAGGACAGGCTTTACTGTATAGCCATATGATGTTCTTCACAGTTTGCCAAGCCAATAGGTAAACAGTGGATGCTGTGAGGTACCACTTAGCACTGGACATGCATAAACATGTTGAGTGCATTTTTCAAAAATGACAAATAGCTCCAGCTTGCAGTGACTATAAGTTCAACTATCAATTTAGATTTTTAATATTATTTGTGGCCCTAGAATAGCAGTCCTTTCTACCATATTATGGCAATAGATACACACACAAATACACACACTTTCAGCACCTTCATTATTACATTTAACTTTTGTCAGCAGGGGATAATTTTTTTCAACATATTTGCATTCTTTTCTAAGCCTCAAATATTTTTTTTATCATCCCCAAGAAACAAGGCAATCTTGGACTTAGTTAACTGAAACACACACCCAATATGAATATTTGTTTGTAATAAAAATTTAGGAATAATTTCAAAATCTTTTCTATTACATTCCCAGGTGTATTCTTCACTTGGACTGCATGTAATTTTGCAATACAAACATCATTTTCTAGTTCTGTAATGGGGCCATTGTTATTGCAGTGAAAGCTGCTTATGTAATGTATTTTAAAGAAGGTTTCTAACTTTACAGAAAGGTGCCCAAAATACTAAGAGATATTAAACCAAAAATTTTCAACTAGTTTGTGCCATTTAGTGTTTGTGACTCTTAATCAGAAACAAGGTAGGGCACCTACCACCGGCATCACCCTTTCGCACACCCTTATGATGTGCTCCTCAGTGGGTTCCCTCAGGACACGCTGTGTGGTTGGACAGTGTTCCCTAACCTCTAGCCACAGAGTTACAGTCTCACCTCTACTCTACTAGTTTTGGAAGGGTATTACAAACTGCAAAATATGATAGTCTTAAGACCAACATGAGAATAGAGAGCATTCACAGTCTCATTTTACAGGGGTAAAATGAGGCAGTGAGGTATTACAGTGAAAGTTATAAGAAAAATTGAATAATAACTTCAATTGACCAATCTAAGACACAAAAATCAGCATATGATTTTTTTTTTTTTAGGATAAAGACTGATGTTATATTACATGTTCAAAAATAGCTCCTGTTGCCTTTACTTTTAGCTGCAAGAGCATGTTTCAGTGGCAGATAAACTCCAGCTATACAAATGAAGAGTCCAGTTAACTGGATGTGTTCAAAGAACAGTAGAGAAAATTTTTATTCAACTGCCCTGTTCAACATGGTCACTGCAATAGTGACAGGGCAAGAATCTTATTCCATATAATAACATCACACTTTCTTTACTCTGAGCCAATTTTTTTATTTCTCCAGTACCCTGCCCTATACATTGCACTTCCCAAAAGCAACAGTCAGTAAGCTCTACAGGGGCCCGAAGAAACTACAGACTTCCTCAGCATGGAAGTACTAGTTCCCTGGAGAACAGCGTTTATCCCACAGATTATGATATCAGGTAAAAATAGAATCTGATAGCATCATCAAAATACTGTAATTCATCATAAAAGAAAGGCTCTTTGAAATTGGAAAGGCAACTTTAACTGACTTGGTAATCTTACATTCTTATAACTTGGGCTTTTGCATAATTTCTGGCATGCTCAAAAAGGAAAACAGCACAAATAACTCAAAAGGAACCATCTTGATTTGCTTACAGATCTCCATCAGTACAGATCCTTTTTCTTACAGATCAGAAGAGCAAAGATTCTGGGATCCCATACTCATTTCTGGTCTGTGAAAAAAGGTGTATTGGAGATCTTATAAGTCATTCTGACTCTACCTCCTTAATACATCTCTAACTTGTTCTGCTCCCACCCCAAACCTCCATTTCTTCATACCTAAAGTGACCACTTTTCCATTTATCTTGTATGTTATACAAAAAAACAAGAGTAAGAGAGAAATTAGTTTTCTTTCTCTCAATTTTAACAGCCTGTAACGATCAGAAGGAATTTTTAGAAAGTGTAATCTCACCTCTTGCATCCTCCTAATAGGTGATGTCTGTATATGTTTGGTCCAGTCAGTGCAGTGTTCAAGGCAAGGAGAGCACACACACTGTGAACAGTACCTCCAATGAATATAATTTCTGCTTTCTGCCAAGCTTGTGCAAGAAGTTTTCAGTAGGCTGACCATTTGGTCATACCTCCAAAGATCACATTGTAATGGAAATTATAAAAGCCTTGTCTAATGCTGCAAAACATACACTTTTGTTGAATTTTAAATTTTGATCTTTGATCTGGAATCCAGAGGATTTAGTTATGCAACCATTTATAAGACTTTCTTGAACACAGGCAAATGGCTGCATAATCAGAAATGCTGGGACTGTTTGGAACAAAGCAGCAGCAGCAGAAGAAATAATGCCTGAAATAAGTGTCTGAAGTAGGAAAAATATGGACCATTCCACTCAAAATTATTAAAAATTGCAAATGTGTTATTCTAAAGAATACGCTGGGAATTGTTCCTTACAGATACCTCCGTAAATAATTACTGCATTCATTAATTAAACCATACAAATATACACACACCCAAACTACTGAAGAAAATAAAATGTTATGTAAAATGAACCCCAAAAAAATGGAAGCAATCCTTGCTGATAGAGAAACTTACTTGTTTTAGTCCTTACCCAGAAAGCTTTATAATCTGGAATAGCTTCCAGAATCCCAGACTAAACACCATGAGCAAAAGGTGCTTTATGTTATCTGTGTCTGGTGTACTACCAAAAGTGTCTTTGATGAAGCAAGACCATTTAAGTACCATACTTCCCAGCGAGATTACTGGAATGTCATCTATAGAAGATTATTTGGACAGGTGCCTGGAAAGCTGCAGAGAGCACAGACTGAAATAAACTTTATTTTACCATCCTCAAGATCGACATCTGGTTGCATTTCAAGGTATAGCAACAGATAAAGCATTCTATAACTCTGAAAATGACCATAAAAAGGGATGCTAATTTTTTTTTTAAGTGGAGACAACATTCAGTATCAAATGCTACGGAAGAATTAAGAGGTATTAAAACAATCAAAATGCAGTGCTTTCATTGGTGAGCTGTAACACTTTAGAACACAATTCTGTGGTTGCTAAAATGCACATAGATCCATGAAACAAAGGGGGACATTAATAGAATAAAAATCTATGGTGGATTACAAATTACAGAAAAGTCCTTGAATCTCAAATAGATGGAAAATGCAGGAATATTTGGAGAAGTATTGCCACATGGTCTTGCCCTATTCTCCTTTTCTGGGCATTTGATTTTGTCAGCTTTTGGAATCAGAATTATAAGACAAACAGACTATTCATCTTACTCAATACAGTCACAATAGCACAGTGGAACACAGAGTATTCCCTGTATTCTCTTGTCTTCAACCTACTCCCTATACCATGTATGTACCCTGCAGTACAGTGTATGCATCTTGTTGCTGTCAATTCCAGAAAGTTTTGATAATAGGATCACAATCATGGAATTAAAAATGCTGACAACTCCTTATCTCAGGTAATTGTTCATTTCTCTATTTCTTTAGGATGCAAAACTCTGTGGGAGAAAGAAGACAAGAGACCTTTTTCTTTCACTCAAGTGATGTTGCCTAAAAAGGCCATATAAGAAACTCCAAGCTGTAAATGAAAGGCTAAGAACTGGAATACAGGCAGAGATAAACAGTGGGGGAGGCAGAATAGGAGAATAAAAATCAAAGAATATAATAAAATATAAAGCAGGATCAACAGAAATGAAGAATGGTTAGGAGGAGTAAATAATATTTTCAACTGTGAGTGTTTCCTCACATGAAAGACCACAAGAATCCTGAACATTTGTCTCCCTCAAAATATTATTCCACTATTGCCATTTTTGGAGGTCATCAACAGATCATCTCTCTTTTTTTCACTGCATTAAATAAATACAAGGGCACAAAAGAAAGATAGTGTCTTCCTGATTTTAAAAGATTTAAATAAATACCTGTCGTAATAAGGTATTTGAGTTCTCTACTCAAAGTTATTCCTCAAAGACAACTCTCTCAATTAATACCAGTATGAACCTAGGGGTGACCTAATTGCAGCCTTCCAGTACCTGAAAGGAGCCTACTGTAAAGACAGAGAGGATCTTTTAAACAAGGGCATGTAGTGACAGGACAAGGGGGAATGGCTTCAAACTGAAAGAAAGTACATTTAGATTAGATATTAGGAAAAAATTCTTTACTGTGTGGGTGATGAGGCACAGGAATAGGTTGCCCAGAGAAGTTATGCATACATCATCCCTGGAAGTGCTCAAGGCCGGGTTGGACAGGGCTCTGAACAACCTGGTCTAGTGGAAGGTGTCCCTGCCCATGGCAGAGGGATTGGAACTAGATGATCTTTATGGTCATTTCCAACCCAAAATCTCATGGCAATGAAATGCAGTTAAGCTACTTGTCCACCAATTTTTTTAACAGAAACAGACTTTCATTATTAATGCCTCTTTAGCAAAAATAAAAAGTAAACATTGTCTGACAGTTCTATACTGTCATTTACACAGTTTTGTTGTATAAACAGCAGAAGCATCATATTTACTGCTGCTTTTGAAGGCATTCTACCATTGACATTAACAGAAAACTTCAGGGCTCTTTTGAGAGTTCTATATTAATCTAAGTCAGATTATTGTGTTGCTTTACTTCCCATTCAAGCTACTGTGTTTTTTCCTCTATGGTTTTAACAGCATCAGTTATGTTTGCTGGTCAAAGCAAATAAAACAACAGAATAAACACAGTGTCAGTGGAGAGAGAGAAAACAGAGTTGAAATATTTATGTGAGTAAGGATATGAATAACAGCCCTCAGGAAGGTTTCTGTGATATCTTCCCCCCAGAATGTGTCACTGGTTTCATGTAGAATGAATGACTGATGATGCCTCCTGCTCACTCCCTTACATGCTCACAACTCATTAGACCTGTGAAATCAGTTCAACCACCTATCTTAAATCTCAACAGATTAATTCTTACAACTGGTTTTAGAGTTACTGATTTTCTCATCTAATGAGTATTCACTTGTTACTTGTGTGAAAGAATCTCAATCTGAAGGACATCAGCCTGCAGACTTGCATCTTTTTCTCTGTGCCGCATTTTATACATTTGGATGGTTTTACTATAATGGCACAAGGCTCAGATTTTCCTGTACAATCAGTACATCTGTGGTCATATCAAGAATGTACTTCATAATAGATTCCCCATAGTGGTATTGTGCACTCAATTTGCAATGCTTGTGGAAGAAACTTTTAGACAAAGACAAAAACATTTTTTGTGACATGTGAACCGGTATGCACCCACTAGATAATCTCAATTCTAACTAATAAACATTTTTCAGGAAAGCTGGTAATTGTCCCCAGGATAAATGCTTTGGTTTCTAAGTAGAACATGACTCAAGCATATTTTTTCCAACAGAGCTCAGAAAGCCATGTGACGTTCAAGGATTTTTTGAAAGAGTGATAATCTTCAATTCAGGAAATGTGGAGGATGTAGAGTATTTAGCCACAATCAGAAAAAAATAATCAAGATAAATCAAGAGAAAAATTTGTTTGGGATTGCAGGACACTCTACAAGTATCTGTGGAACAAACAGGTGTAGCAGTCAGATCTTCCTATTTATAAATATGAAATATAATTGAAGATGCAAAAGAAAAATACATCATCACACAAAGAAATTATATGCAAGGCTTATGTGGGCAGGGAAGGATTCACTGCATGCAATCTGGAGGCACCAATCCCCTAAAGAAACCACAAAATTGAGAAATAAGCAGTCATATGCCAAGGACATGCTCTTGAAATTTCCAGGAACTGAGCCCTGAGAGGAGCGTGAAGAGCACTTTTTGCTGAGCAGTAGATATAAAGGGATTGGAGCAGCGAACCAACACTGGCTATTTGGTCCTATTGTGGTGAGAGAAGTAAATTCTTTCAAATATACAAACTGCAGAAATAAGTACTCAAGAACAGCATAATTTATTCCCGTAGGAGAAGCAGCCTAATGAACCTAAACTCTCACCTTTCTCAGTCATAGCAGAATCACATTAGAACTATTCTTTTAAATAAAAACAAAAGTCAAAATATTCTCTATAATCATAGAACATAGAATCATAGAAGTGCTTGGGTTGGAAGGGACCTTGAAGATCATCCCATTCCAAACTCCTTAGCACGGGCAAGGACATTTTCCACTAGACCAGGTAGCTCAAAGACCTGTCCAGCCTGGCCCTGAACACTTCCAGGGATTGGGCATCCACAACTTCTCTGTTGTGTGCAACCTGTTCCTGTGCCTTATCACCCTCACAGTAAAGAATTTCTTCCTAATATCTAATCTAAATGTACTTTCTTTCAGTTTGAAGCCATTCCCCCTTGTCCTGTCACTACATGCTCTTGTAAAAAGTTCCTCTCTGTCTTTATTGTAGGCTCCTTTCAGGTACTGGAAGACAGTTCAAATATAATCTCTCATTCTACATGAAAACCATTCACATCCAAGCACCATGCACAAGAGTTCACAATGAAAAAATGAATTAAAAAAAAAAAAACCTTTTGTTTTATACAACACAATGTCAGAACTGCCAAGAAGCACCCTGGGTCTCCACCGTCTGCCAGGTAGGAGCAGGAAATCTCACAACCAGCTCTACATTTCTTCCCCTGGTGAGAAAAAGCAAGTTTCCTCTCTGTACTGATCTGTAATTTCTGCAGTTCTCTACCAGATAAATACCAATCCTGCCACACAGATTATGGAATAGTCATTAACCAGGCACTATTCTAAAAAACTTATTCTCTAATAGTACTAAATATATTATTTTAGCCGGAAGATTTTCTGAAACTTGAAAGTTTCATAGGTCGCCAGTCTCTTCTGACAGGATCTAAGTTCAGCTATCTAGATTTAGTGGGGCTTTTGAATATTTTGACCAGTTATAATTTGTCGAAATTTAACAGGCATATTCATATCATACCTTGTATTCAGTTTGTGTACCATACAGGCATGAAATCCAGGTCTCTAATATCCTATTGCTTTTTCAGAATTACACTTCATTCTATGATCATGCTCAAGTAAAAATATGATAGTCATGCATTGCTCATGGTTAATTACTCTTACTGTCCAATGCATAAGCCTTTACCATACTTATGTATTTATTTATGTTACAGTTTCTTACCTTAATTGTTATTTGAATCTGCCATGAAGACAAAATTATTGTATTCCTTTTTTCTGTAATATTTATCTCTATGGTACCATAGACATCAACAAACATATGGTTATAACAACCCTGCAAGCTAAAAGGACACTTTTATTCCCATTTTAAATAGGGAATTTGAAGCATGGGAAAAAAATATGCATTTTATAATTTCTTGCTTACTATTCCCATTTGGAGACATCCTTTAGACGTAATTTCTTCTGCATACTTAGAATATATTTTCATCGTACAGTTACTACACAACTCCCAGCGGTTTTCACTAGAGCAACTTGCATAAAATACATAGGAACTCTGTAACAAACTTGTGTACATTATTCAGGTTTCCTGGAAATTATTCAACTGCCTTTAACAAGACACAATATTTTGTATCTTTCCCTACCTCAGCCATTACAAAAGTTCCCACAGATGAAGGTAGATATGGACAACAGACTCCTTTACTTCATGACTATTCAAATTATACCTTAAGAGATGGAGAGAATCCAACTGGTAAAAGACCTGGTCCAATAATTTTATGCAAAATCATTATGAATATTCAGGAACTGCAAGGACTTAACCTAGGATATACAACCTATTTTAACTGTAGCATTAACTAACATTCAAAGATACAATGCATAACCTCCCTGATCTTTTAAGGTAGTTGTAAGGAATAACTTCTTGGGTTTTTTAAACAAAACCAAAAAATAGTCTTCATCATATCATTTCTTCTTTTTTAATGTCACACATAAGTCATTAACAAAGTTAGAACCCACAGATAGACTGTACAAGCCTCTGTCTCTTTGGCTCTTGGGAGAACACACAGAAACAGCAAAGTCTCAGATGCCAGCAAGGGAGCTCCAGCAATGGGGTCAGTGAGAAAAGTCAGGCTTATTGCTCTCAGGTGTGATCTCACCTCTAGATTTGGACCTAGAAAACACAGCAGCACCTCAGAGGAGATGGAAATACCTTGTTTCTAGAGACTGGCTGGAAAGCCAGTGGAAAAAGGCCTGGGAGTGCTGGTCAACAGCCAGCTAAACAAGAGCTGGAGTGTGTCCAGGTGGCCAAGGAGGCCAATGGCACCTGGCCTGTACCAGCAATAATGTGGCCAGGAGGACCAGGGCAGTGATTGCCCCCTGTGCTCAGCACTGGGGAGGCCACACCTCAAATCCTGTGTTTAATTTGGGCCCCTCAGTACAAGAAAGACATTAAGGTGCTGGAGAATGCTCAGAGAAGGGCAATGAAGCTGTGAAGGGTGTACAGAGCACAAACCTTATGAGGAGTGATGAGGGAGCTGGGTTGTTTAGCCTGGAGAAAAAGAGGTTCAGGGGAGACCTGATTGCTCTCTACAACCACCTGAAAAGTGGTTGTACAAAGGTGGGAATTGGTCTCTTCTCCCAAGTAATAAGAAATATGACAGGAGGAAACACCCTCAAGGTGCATGAGGGGAGGTTTAGATTGGATATTAGGAAAAACTTCTTCATGGGAAGGGTGGTCAGTCATTGGAACAGACTTCCCAGGTAAGTGGTGTAGTCACCATCCCTGGAGGTATCTAAAAGATGTGTAGACATGACACTTAAGCTTATGGTTTAGTGGTGGGTTTGGCAGTGTTGAGTTAACAGTTGAACTGGATGACCTTCAGCATCTTTTCCAAGCTAAATGATTCTATGACTATGTGTGAGTGTATAAAGACCATGCTTTTTGAAAAGTTTACCTCTTGGTCAGTTTTGGGCTCATTTTTATAGCAAGAAAAAAGGAGATACACTTAAAATTTGTCCTGTGTATCAGGTTCCTACTCCAAACAACAAACCTGTATTCACTAGAACTTAGAAAACAAAAAGTCAGCAGGTCATATTACTTTTCTCCAACCTTCTTCTCTTGAAACAGTTCAGAATTCTGGATGTGAAATAAAAAGGCCTCAAATCAACAAAAGTGTGAAAAAAATTCAGCCTAAACAATTAAAGCACTGCAAGCTATAGTCAACTGATAACCCGACTTTATCACAGTAATAAGGAGGAACATAATAACAGAACAATAAATAATAGTTTCAATCCAGAGATTTTCCTACACAATAAGAAAATACATTATTAAATAGAAACACATAAACATAGTGTAACAGTTAAGAATGGAAACATACACTGCTTTCCTTTTTCTTGGTGTGGTGAGAAGCATACCCTTGTAGTGGTGTCATTCTCAGTTTTGTTTTGGAATTGAGAGCACTTCAGAAAATCTGGCCAAGAAGCATTAACCATACCCAGGACCGGTTCACAGCCTTCTTTTGCTGCCTCACAAAATGTCCTGCAGGGCAAGAGGCCTTGACTGAAGAAAAGAGACAGAGAACAAAATTAAAAATTATAATTACTATATTAGGTTGTGAAAACTTTTTTAAAAGGGCAAAAAGTAATAATAAATGCTTTTGACAGAGTTTGCATTCTAGAAAGCTACACCCATACCCTTACACTGATTAAATTTTCAACACAATGTTTTGCAGTTTATGTCTAAATTACTACAGAACCTCTTAGGCTTTAGAAAATGCAACTTTGCTTCATTCATAATCACTCATAATGACACAGAAAAATCTTTTTCGTTGTAAACCATTTATATAACCTTTCTCTTTATGTCTGACTCTTGGTCGTACCTGCCCATCTCAAAACCACGTCTAGAATACCATATTACATCACAAGTAAGTGGTCTGAGCTGAAGAAGTGCACAGTACATGGAAATTCATTAACTTAGTGTTTCATTTTATAATAATATAGAATAATAACACAGTACTCTTAGCAACTGTGTGACATGGCAGCAAACACCACAAGCAAGGAATAAAAAGCTACAAGAGCTGCCTGACCACAGTGGTAACAAAGAGGTTGGTGGAAAGCAAAGTATTCAGTTGTGTAAGTATCCTGAAGTCTGTATGACTGCCTTTCTCTGCTTAGTATTTAACAAGACCAGTGTGCTGCCAGTGTTGTTACTGAGTTCATCACTTGATGATCACAAGTGGTAATTTGAAGGCAGTACATTCTGCTAAGTTTATTTTTGTTTTCCAAAAAAGTGATAGTAGGGACATTACTTGAATTTAACAAGTCTGTGACTGAGATCTACTTGAGTTTACCACAGCTAACCAAATTTGTACTCATGATTTGTACAAATGGGACTGCTATTTGAAAAAAACCCCAAACAAATAAACAAAACACAAAGGGTTCTTGAGGACTCTCAGATGAATTTTCATGCAAGTCTGGAATATTCAATATGATCTCTGTTCTTCCTGATCCACACCTAAATCTTTAACTTCCAAAGCACCACACTTCATCTATAGCCTGACATTTAGCAATCAGGCAATTGTAGTATGAGTACGTAAATTTCTTAAAACATAACTATAATAAAGTTCCATCTATATGGTTCCTTCTTTCCTGAGGTCTTTCAACATACTGAACATTCATTTCAATGGAAATTTTAAAAATAACAGTAACAAGTTATATTAAAATTCACAGCTATATTAACACATAATAGTTTAAAAGATTATAAAAATTTTATGAGTAATTTTTTACAGAAGATCTATCTGTATATTAAATTCTTTACCTCTATACGAGAAAACCCACAAAAAAAAGTTCACCTCATTTGTTTAAACTAAGCAGTCCACCATTTGAATATTTGACTGCAATACAAACGTTTGGATATTGTATTGGATTTGCACGGCAAGCTTCTCAGAGCAGGAGAGATATGGGGGTGGCTCCTGTGAGAAGCCGCCAGAAGCTTCTCCCGTGTCCAACAGAGGCAATGCCAGTCAGTTCTGAGACAGACCCACCACTGGCCAAGGCTGAGCCCATCAGTGACGGCAGCTGTACCTCTGCAAAAATGTATGTAAGGAGGCAGGGAAAAAACCCTGTGTGAAGGCAATGGCAGCCAGGAGAAAAGGGTGAGAATACGGGAGAGAAGCAACTCTGCAGACACAGAGGTCAATGCAGAAGGATGGGCAGGAACTGCTCCAGGCACGGGAGCAGAGATTCCCCTGCAGCCCAAGGTGCAGCCCATGGTGAGGCAGCTGTGACCCTGCAGACAATGGACATCCATGGTGCAGAAGATATTCACCTGCAGCCCCTGGAAAACTCCACACTGGACCAGGTGGATGCCCAAAGGAAGTTGTGACCCTGGGGGACACCCACCCTGGAGCAGGCTCTTGTCAGGACCTGTGGGCCAGTGGAGACAGAAGCCCACACTGGAGCAGGGTTGCTGGGAGAACTTGTGACCCCATGAGGGACCCACACTGGAGCAGCCTGTTCCTGAAGGACTGTGCCCTGTGGGAGGGACCCACACTGGAGCAGTTCATGAAGAACAGTAGCCTATGGGAAGGACTCACACTGCAGAAGTTCATGGAGGACTGTGTCCCATGGGAGGGACCCCGTGCTGGATCAGCCACATCCCCATCCCCCTGCACCTCTGAGAGGACAGGAGGTAGAGAATTCATAAGCGAAGTTAAATGCAGGAAGAAGGGAGTGGTGTGAGGAAGACATTTTTAGATTTGGGTTTTCTTTTCTCATTACCCTGCTCTGATTTGATTGGCAATGAATTAAACAACTTTCCCCAAGTTGAGTCCCTTTTGCCTATGACAGTAGTAGAGTGATCTCTCCTTATTCCTATCTTGACCTATGAGGCTTTTGTTATATCTTCCCTCCCTTGTCCAGCTGAGAGGGGAGTAACAGAGCAGCTTTGGAGGGCACCTGGCAACCAGCCAGGGTGAACCTACCACAGATATGCACAGCACAGTAATAATTTGGAAATTGCCAGTTTCTAAAAGACAACGGCACAGTGATCTAATCAGCCAAGCAGAATTTGCAGTCTCTAGAGAAGCTCTGACCAATCAGAAAACATGGAATTATCCAGCAATTACTGCAATATTTGGCCCCATTTAAATGTTGAGTCATGTGTGCTCCATAAATTAAATATTTCTGGATAACAATCAAGTTTAGTGTAGACATATTGCTTAATCTTCTGAAGGATTAAATTATTATTAAAAATCTCTATCTTGATTAATCTTATTTACAGCTACTCAGAGACCAATCATTTTAAAAATAGACTGGCAATCTTACCCCAGCTGATTTTTCACCAGTGGCAGGCACTGAAGTAGATTAAAATTTATTAGGGTGTGATTCTGCTCTTCAGGATATTAAAGGAAAAACTTCTGAAAACAGACTTTGATGAAAGAACAGATATGTGACATATTTTTACCTCTGTGATTGGTTTCCCTACGCTTAAAAGTCATCCTTCAGTAAATTCAACTGCATAGAAATGCCAACATTAAGAATTGTAGGGCACCAAAAGAAATAACTTCTGTATAGTTTATCAAAAAGTACACTGAGGGCAAAGAGAATATATAAGGCTTTTAAATTTGCATAAGGCATCTTTGAAGAAGCTACTTATCAAGAGTTTTATATCAAACATTAATTGAAGCAGATATATACAATACAGCATATACTCTATTATGTTAACAGATATTAAGTTTCCAAAGAAGCTACACACTGCCTGAGAGCAGATGATCTGACTTCCCCTTCATGACAATCACCTAGCGTTCAATTAAATTGGAATTCAAATTGCCTGATTATAATCCTACATGAATCTACTCGTCATAACTCACCCAGAGATATTTTACATTTTTAGACTAATTCTTTTCAGAATTTACTCCTTCGCTAATACCGACTTCGCTGCCTTGCAATTACCATGTACAGGGTTCATTAGTAGACTGTTTCTTAAGTGGTCGTTTTGAGAACTACAAGTTGTCAAAGAAATGTACTGATAGAAGCAGTAGGGAGAGGGAAGATCCTCTTGACAACTACTTTCCTCTTGCTGCAGAATTTACCACATTTTCTAAGGTTAGTTCAAGATTCAAAGTTCCTAAAGGGTCTGACTGTCAACCTCAGTAGACACTGAGGCCATGTGTTTTCTGGAAGAAGCAGCAGTATATGCAACTCATGTTCCCAAATGCCTGGATCTAGTTCTGTGCTGCTTTCAGTTTTGCTGTTTATAACAGGCTGTTTATAGGCTGTGTAATAAGACAGGTCAAATAACTGATTCAACTCAAGGGTAATGTAACCAAAAAAAAAAATTTTTTTTCTCATTGGGCAGTGGAATTGGCTCCTCCAAAGGGATAAAGGCAAAGCAGGAATAAGATGTCAGGAGACAGAGAAGTAGAAATTGCTAGAGCCAACAAAAGCATTAAATTAAATAAAATATACAGTTAACTATCCTGCAGGGGTTCTCCTTGCAACCTGGAAAATTTTATAATATATCTAGTACTCATTATTATCTGTGGCATTTCTTTGTGTCTTCACAATAGTATCTCCACTGGTAAAAACACTGCCACAGTCATGCCCTATTGAGAAATTCGTGATTGCAATTTTACTGGTTAAAACTATAGAGGGTAAATGACTTGCAAAAGGCATAGAACAAAGTTGGCACGCCAGAGCTGAAAATACAGCATGAAGATCACTTTGAGAACACACAACTGTTGATTGCATCTGCTAAAGGCCACATTTGTGGTTCAATAGACAACCTGACTGAAGTAGATTGATGAATATTTTCAGCTACTGGTCCTCATTACTGTTCTTTCCCCAACTTCATCCCTTCAGTTTTTCCAGGATAACTTTTTCTGGGGCCACACAATAAGTTGTGTTCTGGTATTGAGCCAAATTAAAAACAACTGTAGAGTATTTTGCTGTATCATTCATAGGCACACAAGCTAAGAATAGTGACAGATCTCAGACCAGAAGCAAAATAAAGAAACTGGTAATATCATTGTGAGAGACTGCTGGGGCAGAGGAGACGGGTACAAGGACAAACTGAAACATGAAAAATTTATGGGAAGAAGAAAACCAAGGTTACTCTTTGTGTTTCTACAGTCCTGAAATCAAACAAGTTCAATGAAGAGCTCACATATCAGCCTTTGTGAGTTCTAATTGCCTTTAATGCTTTTTGTGATTTTCTAACAATAAGGACTTCCACAAAATACAAATGTCAGAAAAAGAAGTTTCTACAGCAGAGTAAACACATACACCCAGGATTACAGTTTTCTAGAGTGACAGCTCCTGAGAAATCTTTCTCAGTACCCTCTCACAGTACTCCATCATGGAGAGCAGCACAGTCACTGAATAGCGTTTTATGAAGAAAACTCATAAAACCCTCAATATCACTTCTTGATTCATGGATTTGTAAACAAATCAGCTGCTTAATGTTTCACTTTTACATAATCAAGAAAATTATATATTTTTGTCTTTCATTGTTCAGTTTCCATCTTTATCTTGCAAGTTCATTTGCAAGATTACATTTTCTTTTCTATTGTGTCTCTAGAGATGGGTTTAAATCTGAAATTTTCTCCTTTACATAATAAAATCTGAAAAGAAAGTAAGATTATTTTGGATTGTTGTGGTTATTTCACTTGACATAATTATATTGAATCCATATAGCAACTTTTAAGGATGGCAACTCAATTCCAAGTACCACTTTGTAGTACTCAATGCAGAGCTAGCTGCACATTTCTTACCTCCTGCCTTGTTTTAAGCTTGAATGCATGTAGTGTTTTCTTGAAGCAAGTTCTTGTGTTTAAGTACAAAGATGCAACACTAACCTGTAGCAGGACTACATAGGACCCACAGTCTGAGAAACTCCTAACACCTTAAAGAAGAGAAAAGGACTCAGAGGTGAACCTAGCAAAAGCCATAGCAGCTCAGGTCCCCTCGGGTGGGAGCCTGAAGAGTGGTTGCAGCTGTTTAGACAAGATGAAGGCCTTGCACTCACTGGCTGAATTGCGGGTAGGTGCCCACTCCTCCGCCCTACAGGGACCCAGTATAAGGATTCACAGCTACTGCAGAAAGCCAGTCCTCACTCATACACTCATGAATACTCCATTTGCTGTCATGAAGCTGGCAATTACAGATGAGCCACGAGGGGAATGCCCTTTCCAAGAAACTGAAAAAAGCCTGGTTTACACAATGAGAATGAAAAAGATGGAATTGCCTGCAGCATGGAAGAACAATCTGTTTAAATGCTATGAGAACACAAAAGTCTCAAAATCAAATAAGATGAAAAAATTGGACTGGAATCAATTCTGTGGGTCCATACAGATGTCTTATAATTTTTTTCCCTAAAAATTACATATCCAGTTAACTATTCCTTAATAGTTGCCATATCTTATGGCAACAGAAAAGACACTACTAAAGAGTTATACTTGCAAAAGTCTTTGAACAGATCTGATGTCCAAGAGTACCATCCTTAACAAAGAGCTCACACAGAACTCTGAAGACTGTACAGATAGAGAAAGGAAACATAAATTCCACCCGTGTCCATCCAAAACTGAACAAAGGAGGCAGTAGCTGCTGTTGAATTTCACAGGTTCTATATCAGCTGCTGTTGTGTTTAACATCTCTTTCCAGCCTGGCAATGCAATTCAGACAATGTGACCAAACTCTGTGGATAACCTTAAGGATGGACACATACAGTCTCTATCTACAATGCAAGTAACAATTGTAATCAATGTCATAATTTATTTTATAGACAAAGCACAGATAAATTATTTTGACCAAAATAAGGAGTCATATGTATCTGAGTCAGCAGTGCCCTGGCAGCCAGGAGGGCCAACCCTGTCCTGGGGTGCATCAGGCACAGCATCTCCAGCTGGGCCAGGGAGGGGATTGTCCTGCTGTGCTCTGCACTGGGGCGGCCTCACCTCGAGTGCTGGGGGCAGCTTTGGGCACCACGATATGAGAAGGATATAAAGCTCTTAGAGAGTGTCCAATGGAGGACAACAAAGATGGTGAAGGGGAGCGAGGGGAAGCCATGAGGAGAGACTGAGGTCACTTGGTCTGTTCAGCCTGAAGAAGAGGAGACTGAGGGGGAGACCTCATTGCAGTTACAATTTCCTTGTGAGGGGAAGACAAGGGGCAGGCACTGATCTCTTCACTCTCGTGACCAGTGACAGGACTCAAGGGAAACACATGAGCTGAATCAGGGGAGGTTTAGGTTGGAGATTAGGAAAAGGTTCTTCACCCAGAGGGTAGCTGGTCACTGGAACAGCTCCCCAGGGAGGTGGTCACAGCACCAGCCTGACAGAGTTCAAGAACAATTTGGACAATGCTCTCAGGCACAGGGTGTGGTTCTTGTGGATGGTCCTGTGCAGGACCAGGAGTTGGACTCAATGATCCTTGTGAGTCCCTCCCAACTCAGGATATTCTATGATTCTATGACACAGCAAGAAATAACTTCAGAAATCCCCTCTGACTCTTCAGTCACTTTCTATATATGACAGCACAATATGTCACAATTGAGCTTATAATATTATAACAATCAGAAACTCCTAAAGAATACCTGTACAACAGAAGCATTTTCTCTGTTCTATCATACTTAGGCAAAGTGCTACATGAATTTTGCCATATAGCATTGAAATTATTGCCACAAAAAAGCGATAAAAATGATTTAATGTGTTTTGTATGATGTCCATAATCAGTTGGTATGATCTGTCCTGACTAAACCAGCCAGCCCTTCCAGATTTCTCTTACTGATCCAATAAGTTAATTCAAGGGCAACAGTGAAAATGGGAGAGATGTACTATATTAATTCATTAGAACTATAGTTCAGTCAGGAATGTTTGGAAAAATATTATTGAGAATATTGCTACAATTATGAGCTATATTTACAATCTTGTACTGTCTGTCAAAACTACTCCTAAATGAAGTCAAAATTCTAAAAATTCTTGCCTATCATTTATTATGCAAATGATGAACACACTGTTTATTTAGTTTACTGTATAGAAATTTCTTAAAAAAAAAAAAGAAGCTCTTAAAATGCCTGAAAACCCAGGTTATAAGATCTTTTGATGTTAGCAAACAAAATTCAGACTTGGGAAAGAGAAGCTCTCACAATGAAACAGAAGTCCTCTGAATCACACACAGGTATTTCAACCACAGCATTGCTACAGAAATTCTGGACTCTGGACTAACAGGGAGTAAATCATACACTGCACAGCTGCTCTAACTATTTGTATCATCAGGATATAAAGAAACCTAAAACAATATTGTACCTAAAGACTGCTTCCCATTTCCACAGATGACTGTGAGAGGTACCCTTAATTTCACGTAGCTTTCCAGAATTCAGGCTTCCCTGGGCACTTCAGAGCATTGCCAAAAGGAAGACCTCAAGAATCAGCCCAAGTTAAAACTTTCTGAGCTGCATCTTGTCAGGAATCCTAAAGAATCACAGACACACCTCTCACTCATTGAAATTCAAGGCTCTTCTCTGCCAAGTAGAAAATCATTGTAATCCATTATCATGCTACTTCAAGCTCACATTAAAATTGTTTCACAAACACCTAATCTGGATGGAGTAGATGTTATCAGCATAAAGAAGCTGTCCTACCCCTCATCAGCCTGCTCCAGCATCTCTACCCACCTCTCTTTCCTACTTCTTGTGCCAGCATGGCACTTCATGCTGTTACACAATGGATAAGATCAGTCACTCCGGATTTAATTCAGATCAGTTTCCAAATCTGTCATGGAGCTGAACAAATACTCCTGACAGGACTTGGAAAAGCCATGGCTGAGATAGGAAATAACAAACAGGGGAATAGGATAATACTGATTCTTTCAGCACCACTAGTATTTTGTATCAGCTTAAAATCTATCATGAGACAGCTGTCTGGAACATGTTCACCAGAGAGATTGTGAAACTGCCACCCTTAGAGATACTCAAAACTGAATTGGAAATGGCCCTGAGGAGTTCCGTCCATCTTTAATGCTGGTCCTGATCTGAGCAAGAAGAGTTCCAGAGGTTTCTTTCCTCCCCACCAGGATAATCCTGTGATTCTAGTTTGATGTCCTGCTCAGCCTGTGAGCCTGGTGTTACCACCAGGGTCTCCAATAGGGCTATAAGAACTTCTCACAGAACTGGCAAAATTGTGAGAGGTAACTACATCCCTCTAGCTGAATCCTCGCTAGGTTTTGAGTGCAGATAGTTTAAAAGTTATTTGTTAAAAAGCTGGGCACTAAAAGAAGCTAAACATGAGCTGAAAAGCGCATGAATTATTGGAGAATTCTTTAACCACACTTCAATCCAAAACCATTTTGTTTATTAACTTCTGCACAAGGGGGTGTACTTGTATGTAGTAGAAGAGTTCTACCTACCAACCTAAGATAAAATGTTACCTCATCTATATGTTTCTAGTTTTGAGCCAAGGTGCACCAGTCCAACAAGAAGCCATCAGTGTTACTATTCTTTGTGAAAATGCAAGGTTTTACTGAAAGTTCCTGTCCTACAATTATTGCGATTTCTTAAATTAAATAAATCTTATTTTGTGAAAACAAAGTGTGTTTTTCTAGCCGATAGTTTAAGTTAGCAAACATTAACAAAAAGCCATGCTAATTTTAAGATTTGTTGTAAATGATTATTTCAGTTACATAAATTATCAGTATTTATTTATAAGAAATAATATATTGCATGTGCAGGAGAATGACTTATGGTCTCTAGTTAACATACCGACTTAGAAACAAAAAAACCCACAGTTTATAACAGATAATACACACAACAAATCATTGTGACAACAGGCTGAAGGCAATCAATCAATAAAATATACGTTCATAAAAAAAACAGTCCTCCCAGTTTTCTCTTCTGCCTCCTTTCCTTCTCTTAACTTCTCTGAGCAGCATTGTGAAATATATTTTCAAGCAGACATTCCCATGCCCAGACCATTCTCAAACATGTTTCTCTGTTTGATAACCATTTAACTCTGGTCCATCCATAATTCCCCACAACATACACACTTTGAAATTAGATCAGGGGAGAGGGTGAACCACTGCATGCAGTTTTGATGTTGCCTGCTATGGCAAATGTTGACTTCACACGTCTTGGACCACACACATTATTCTGGCCAATGGAGGATGCCATTGCCTATATTTCCATATTACTTTTCAAACTTTAAATTTTTTAAATTAATCTCTTAGGCAATCCCCTCTTTCTTTACACTGACTTATTTACAAATTATACATACCAGTAATTTTAAACAGCCTCTATTTGTGGGCAGGGAAGGGACAGGTCTGTGAATGGGGAAAACACATCCTTTCCAGCATCCAATTTCTCTGTCCTTTTTCCCTGTATTTTGTCCCTGGTTTGTCCTTCCTCTACACTACACCTGTGTAAAAGAGTTGGCATCACAGAGGTAACTTCAGGCCCTGTACCTGTAAGGGCCTGTACCCAGATCCAGTGCCACCTGTAGCTGTTGGGACCCTTTAGGTCCACCACAGCATATGAGCCATGAGAGTTATAGAGAAGCTCTCAGAGACTCCATGATTTTTCAGATGTGTAAGAGAGAAATTGGAAATTAAGTTCTGTAGGCATATCCATAGGTACTTAAACTTTATAAACAGAAGTTCTCCTAAAGTAAATACATTTTGTCTTCTAATTCCCTTACCTGCCTCTTCTAACAGCCATGAGGAAGAGCAGCTTCCCAGACAAATTTCAAATTTCAGTGCTCAAATACTTAAGCAGTCTTGGTGACTACAGAATGCTTTTTATAAGCAACCCATATTTTCTCTCTGGTTTTGCCCAGGGCATTTTTGAGACATTAAAACAAAGTTAAATGGTGCTTTTTCCTTTTTTCTCTCCTTCAAAAATTAAACACATCTGGAAAAAGAGTTCTCTGAGATATGTTCATCAACTTCAAATATAGGCATTTTGGCCCATGCCACATCATTATTATACTCTCCCTAGCATTCCTTGCAAAAGCAAACTTTATTTTTATTCACCTTTACACTGTTTCATTTTGGGATCAAGTAGTAGTCGTTCCTAAGGTGATGAGTATGACATGTTAACTTCAAGGTCTGAGTTCTGAGGGACAATGCAAAGTATAATGTTCTCATTAGTACATTGTTCTCTGCCTTATGAATAACAGAGAGACAAGGCTAATAAAATAGCTCATGAACTATGAAATTATTTATTAGTAATACAGGCTGCATGAGAAGAAAATTTTCTCCAGAAATGCTACTTTGTGACTGCTGTTTCTTCAAGTTTCTTCATTTGTTTCTTGGCAAGTTGGTCTACTCCAATATTTCAGAAAAATTTGAGTATTCCCTTCTTTGAAGTCAGCTGTAAACCAGCTGTTTCTTAACTAAAGATCTCACTTGTGTCTCATGAAGGACATGTTTTATCCCTAGGACAGCAGAAAAAAAATTTTGTTTCTTGAAAATTTATTTTTCCTCAGAGCAGGAGTTAGGGTTTGAGGATTTAATTTTTCTAGTTCCTTTCTCTGTGCAAATACTTCATCACTTTCTGAATCTGCATATTGTAGATTTTCTTTGATCAATGTATCTGTTTATTACCTATTCAATTTTCTGTTTTGAGTCACCCTGATTTTATTCAGTCTCCTTATATTTAGAAATAAATGTCTGTTCAGCACATTTACTGAAACGTTTTCAATCATGACTTTGCATATGACATGTTACTCCACATAAACTCTTTCAAAAATACACAGGAACAGTCTAGTGCTATTTTACAGATATTTTAAGCAGACAGTTTAACTGCTTTGAATCCCTATCCAGTGTCAACAATTTCACTTGCTTGTTGCTGTAAATGAGTTCTATTTCACCTTGACTTAGTGTGCCATCTATTTGGTGGTAGACTGGAGCTGAAACTCAGTATTTATATTGCGTAGGAAAGACTTGCAAAATGTTTCTCATGGCATGTTGACTATCTGCCATTAGCAACTCCTCAAGACTTAACTTAGCAAAAAATTAGATCATGAAATCACTATTATTATAACTATTGGTTAAATTACAGCTATTGGAAGTTAGTGACTGGTACAAAGGACAAAATGAAAGAAAAAATTATTCATTTTTTCTGCTGTTCTGGGCTCTTTCAAGTAACACAAACCCTGTGTATTCCTCAGTTTTTCTGCTAAACAGTAACATTTATATCAATTCCCCTAGGAGAATGCTTTTAAATCAACAATGACAGACACAAAAATGAATAACTGGCAGATAGAGAACACTATTTGTGTGGGCAAGCATTCACAACTATATCACATTCTCTAATTTTTGTGTTCCCTTTTGACAGGATTTGACTATACATGTTTTTCATTAGTTGAATTTCTGAGGTTGTGTAGTTCAAGTCACAATTGCACTTAAATGAACCTTATCCAGATTTAAAAACGGAAGACTGGATTATGCCTCTGTTAGGTACCCAAAGACAGACTTTACAACAGTGTGGTTTTTTGTACATAATCAATCTGCTGTACTCTAAAGGGCTGAAAGCTGAGCCATGGCAAAATTTAAAACAAAAGACATGTGATTTCAAACATTCTAAGTATAAATCACTTCATCCACTGAACATCGCCTCTGCTTTATTCATGATTAAAGGATTGAAGTTTCTAATCTTTGTATCCTTGTATCCTTGACAAACAACCATTGCCAAAACTACATCTGGAACAGCCTTTGTGAGTCATGTTAACTGGCTTAGGCTAAAGGGGCACCATCAAAAAGGAAGTGTATTGAGAGGGTGAAGCAGTTCCCACTGGGTGTGAAAAGGCAGGACTGCAAACTCAGGAAACAACTGGTAGCCACTTTATAAGCATCTGAAAGATGCCTCCACTCCATGTGTCTGGGTCATGGCAAGAAATACACTGGATGGAGTCATGTGAAGAACAAAAAGAGACAACACCGTGGGTGGTAGGCGAAAATTTTCCCTTCTTATTCCTTGGAGAACTGGTAAGTGACTGTAACCAGTGCTGTAGCTTAACTTTTAAAAGTAAATACCACCAGTTTCAACAAAAACGTCTCAGGTAGGAATATGAGAGACGAATCTAAATGTCCTTCCAGGTGGGTTTCTCAATACCTTTGCTTCAAAAATGACTCTGAAGCTAGCTTCACAAGTATGTAACATTTAACCTTTCTTAAAAGCTGTAGAATAGCAAAGTTCTCTGTACAACTATAATTTGACATCACCACACAAGTGCATTATAAAAAGATAGAAAAAAAACTGGGTCACAGACTACCTATGAGACCACTCACTCAGAGGTCCTAGCAGATGTTATTTTGTCTTAGAATATTTACCTGCTTTTGTTGACAAAATAAAGTAGATTAAAACAAGATTGAAACCTACCAGTGGAGGGTTGTCTATGCAAACTCATACATCTCCATATGTCATTCATACACTGTTAAACCCATTATGGACTTTGTATAATAGGTATTTACTTAAATGCATGCTGAAAATTTCCTGTTCAAAGTCTTAAAAATTCTCATTAGCTATGTAAACAAGATCTATGTGATCAGTCAGCTTTTTCTCCTAAATACTTCAAAAGCGTCAATTAAATCTAAAAAGTAGTTTTTATATAACATCTTGTTATATCAATAAGTTTAACTGTTATAACTGTGATAAAATAAAATAAAAATTAATTTTCCTGTTAGCAGGAGAAACAAAGAACATTGATAGGTTTAGAGTGCAGTTCACAAAAGCAGAAAAAGGAAAATAGCCATATCACTGATCTTATTCATTGATTATAATAAACATGACAGACAGATACCTCTTACTCTATGAAGACTGATTCTTTTACATTTTCTAACTGGACATGAATGGAATTGTTTTGACAGTTTTTAATAAAAGGCACCATACATACTTCTGGATTTGGGTTTTTTGACCTAATATTTCATCTTACTTTATGTCCACAATGAAAATAAGACTTTTTTTTTCCTTTTTATTAATTACATAAAAAAGATTAAGACAATGAACCAGAAAAAACCAGAGAATTGAATTTGCCACTCTGAATCATAACAGAGCAGCTCTTCAAAGAACATTTGAGTGCATACAAACTGTTCAGAGCTTCTTAGAACCTATTTAGTATTAACTTAATTTTCACAAGTTTCACTATTTTCTCTTGTCTTCATCCCAGTCTTTACCTGGCTACTGTTTTGTGTAGCACAGATACTACAGCACAATAAAATATTTGTTACACATAGACATTAGCATGACAAACTCCTTTGTAAGAAAGAGTTTGAAAATCAAAGCCTTTTTCTTTCATTGTGTTATTTTGCCCTTTAGAATTACTGAGCAAAAAAATAGAAAAAAGTCAAATTATGGCAGAGCATTTTACCATATATTCACTTTGCATTACATCACGTTCAAGTAAATTGAATAAATGATAATGAGTGAAATTAATTTTCAGACTTTATTCAAGGGGAAAAATAATGCTGTACTAAAAGACACAGGCTATAAGTGCTACAGATTAATTCTCTGCTCTACCACAAACTTCTTGCTCAGTCTCAGCTTCCCTAGCCATTAATGTGACACTGTCTCTTCCTATCCTTTACTTGTTTTCTACATGTGGGCTATAAACTTCCAGCGGCAGGAGGCTGCCCCTCAGTGCACCTTTGGCATAAAACGCCATGACCTCAGACGGACTCTTCGAGTCCTAACTGAAGATGAGCCACTTCACGACTCTATTTTCAAAGATATTTGACATGATAGAAATCATAGTGGGTAAAAAGACACAGTAATGTAAAGTGCATTAGAATTCTGCCTTGGGCACATATTATACTTTCTAATTTGCATTGTCTTAAAACTATTTTCTAGACAGAGCCTAAATTCAGTTTGATCCCCAAAGATTTGAGACTCTGGGGATCTATCAACGCAAGGCATTTCCTCAACTTTCTGAAATACACTTCTACACAGAGGACTAATGTAAGTACTCAAGCTATTATTTCTCTTTTAAAGGCAGCATGACAGCGAAGAGGTATGAGAATCTGTAAGCTTCAAATTTATTCCCAGCATAAAAAGTAAAACTAAGCCATGTACATAGGCCTTCAGGGTCTCCTATAGACTGCCTATTTTTCTAAGTCTTTTGATAAAATACGAGTATTTCACAGAGTGCAAGAAATACTAGAAAGCATCATTCAGTGAGTCTATTTGCATTATGCAGTTATGGGCTGACCCACTATGAATTTCTCTAATGATTCTGAATCTCTAAGTTTTCCATTCATTTTGATTTTTAAATACACCCTTTTTATTTCCTTTTGAAAATCTGAATACATTGCAGACTAACTTTTTACAGACATTTTAATGTCTTTTTGAATTGTGGAATCCAATGCACATGAGTTGCTATATATAAACACCCACTATATTGTAGTAACTGACCTTTGGCCCACACTTAGTGTCTTCCAGCGCTAAGAGAGAATTCACTAGATTAAATTGTTATCATAACCAACAGCTCTGAGGACAGATCTTTCTTACCACAATCAAACTACCAGTGTTGCATTTGGTGGTTGAGAGGATGCAGACTATTATTACCCAAAAGGACAAAGTTACTACTGGGAATGTTTTAGAAGTCCTTAGCTCAGCACATCTAGTTAAAGGTGTCCTTCCACCATTGGTGTTCCTTTTCAGGACTGAATCATGTTTTCTTAGCAGTACTGCTGGACTGTGTTAGGAGAGGGTTTTTTAAGGATGATTTCGAAGCCATATTGAAAAGATCTCATCCATCCACTCTAGAAGAAGGAAGCTGCATAATACCTTTAAAAAAGCAGTCTCTTCCTACACAGATCATGGCTAAGCAAGAAAAAAGCCTAACTGCACTTCAGCTTTCCATTTCCACAGCGGTTTTAATTGAACTTTCAGATTTTATCTGTACTGGAAAATAGTATATATTATCTTTAAAAAGCAGAATTAGTAGATTTTACATCCAGCTGAAGAAATTAAATACAGCTTTTAAAAGTAATATATTTTTACTGTCACACATGGTTTTCACTACAGTGTAATTATTTTGAAGAGCAACAGTATTGTGATAGTATTCAGAAATCCCTGTACCTAACCACACAAACACTGAACATGCTCTCTTCCTAGAAACTTAATCTCCTTCAAGTATTAATGAAAACAATGTTTACAAATACATGAAAGATAAATGGGAAACAGACATAAGTTTAAACATCAGAGAAAAGCTATGTAATGACAGCCCCCTGGATGCCAAAGATTAGTGCTTGTAACTTTCCCTCTTGTTCCTTCTTGTAATGCAGTGTTAGAATTATTGCTCCCATGACTGCAAGCTGCCAACAGGCTCTTGACAATACCTAAGAATAGACATCTAAGCATCACAGGAGTTTCATTTCTTCTGTACTGTGTAAACAACTTTGGTCAAATTAAGCTTTACATACATTAGAAACAAAGAGGTATCAATAGATGAAAAATTATGGTCATATATACACTGACGTTAGAATGAAACAGCTGTAATTGATGGGAGGAAGTAGTGACAATGTCAGAAACAACTGTTCACAGTATTAGTGTATGTTTTGTCATACTGTATGTTAAAGACAACAGTCCCAAAAAAAACCACTACAGCATATGGACTTACTCCAATTCATTATCACCAGACTCTTTCCACAGTGACTCTTCTGCTTCAGTATGTTTCTACTTACCAGACTCCCCTATTCACCAGACCTAAAACAGGCCTGTCTCTTTCAGTTTTGGAATCTGCACTCAACATACACAGAGTAACTTCCCCCTATTATATCACAAGCTTTTCTCCAGATCTCACTGACAGAAGTTGGGAGGGGAAGGCAGGGAAGGGGCTGGGGTGAGAAGGGAAGGGAAGGTGTTAAATAACTACTTAATGCAGATCTGATGCTTCTTAAAATAAATTATGCTAGGCTTTGAAATACACGTGTTTGCCTACAGTATTTGGATGCTAAAAGAAAGACAGTAATCATGAAAATTACTTAGTTGCCAACAGGAAAAAGGGTATTCTTGTTTAAAGAAGGGACCAGAAGTGAAACTAGGACAACTTAGGTTTAGCAAACTAGATTTAACTAACCAGCACACTGTCAATCCACTCTTATGGTTCTTCCCGTGGTTGCCACTCCGATTGCATAGACTGCATTTTAAGTGACATCCATGGCACGCTCTGGAGACATCTGATTACTAAGAGTGAAGTCAAAATTCTAATATAATCCAACATCATTTATAGTTTCACACTGGACTTTCTTCCCCATCAGTCTGCATGGGCCAGAATATTTTCCACAAAAAAAAAAGATTTTAAAATACAAATAGAGGCACCATTGTGACCTCTAGGATATAAAATAAGACAAGGAAATCCAGTTCCATCTTTGACTTTATGAATGAATGGGAGAAGGTTGCTGCTATGAGGAAAATGAAACAAACACAAAAACAAACAAACAAACAAAAATTCATGACAAAGAAAAACCCTGACTCTTGAATCTCAAAATATTTTGGTTGCCACCAAAAACCAGAGAAAGAACATGTCTTCAGGAAAGAAATGGAAAAAAAAATGTACTATATTTATCCTTTCACCATTCTACTTATTTGATTGATTTAAGAGCTTTGCACTTTTGACACAAACAACTTACTCTCAAAAAGTTTGTGAAAGTCAAATTCCAAACAAGGCAGAATTAGTGAAGCAACAGAGAAATGGCCTGTTTTGTTGTTGAATATTTAAATGCATTAATTTATTACCTGAACCCACTTTTCTTATTTTGTTCAATGATTTATAGAGACAACAGGTAGTGCAAGGCCGTTTGTTATCAGATTCCTTAACTAGAACAATTGTAATACTGAATTGGAGTAGAGGTGCTATAACTAGTAATGCACTAGATTCAAAAGTGTTAATTGAAAATAGCTTTTATTAGGCTGACAAAGATATGTTCATAGGTGTATTTGGATTAAACCACTCAGCCAGTCTAAAGGTCTCATTCCACTGTTACCTGTGCTGCCTTTCCTCCCCCCTAATCCTATCCACACAATCCTCTGTACACCTTTATTCTGGATTAATTTCCTGTCACTTTAGTGAACTTAATTGGCCAGTCCAGGAATCACTCTGACTCAATGGAAATGGCAGGCATATATTGCCTGGAGTGAGACTGTACCTTTCATTGGCAACTGTATTTTACACCAGTTCTCAGAGAACTTCTTTCATAAGTATCCTACCTCCTCTAAACTGCACAGCTTTTGACTTCCTGGTTCTTGTTATGTTATTTGAATCACTCATTCAATTTTCATATTCACTTCCACTGAACTTCACAGTGGAGGAACTGGAAATAAGGAAAATGAAAAAAAGGAGAAAGAAATCTATCCTCTCTCTTTTTCCCTTCCAGAAACAAAGATTTTGTCCATATATATTTAAAAAAATATTCCTTTTTCCCTTTCTGTGTCATGATTTGATTTTAGCTATGTTAAACTCACTGATCCTTTTGCAAATCAAACTCAATTAAAAAGTGCATGCATGTTATACTAATGCTGTGAAATTATGTAAATGCAGAAAAAATACATGCTCCTTAAGCTTCCAGAATGGTTTACGTCACCCTGAACATATCCTGCTAATTTAATGCTATAAAATATATTTAAAACATCAACTTTGCTGAAGGAAATGATTAAATAAATTTGAAGTTTAACTAACAGCCACACTACTTTATGCCAATACTATACATACCCAAGACATTAATGTTGTTATAAAACATCCCATTTTGGCATAGCCAGATTAGAGAAGTTAGGTACATGAATTCTGAACAGGCTTCTTTAGGAAAATAAGTCTGACTGCCCTAATATCTCAGTTTTAGTACATACAGTGGCAATATTTTTTCTAAGGAAACTCTATTGCAGTTGACTTATCGTGGCAGAAATGTTGTCAATAGCTTTGACAGACAGGAATTTTGCAATGAGAAGGTCATAGGCTTAGATTGGGTCTTCCCCTGTCTGATTAGACAGAAAGTATTTTACCACAATTGGCTCTGACCACTGAAGGATTTTTGTTTCCAAATACCTGTCATCACCGTCACTGATGCATTCAGGAAGAGCAAGACTACAGCCAAACAGCATGATGTGTGGATAGCAGTTGAGACGATTGAGATAACTGAAGAACTTCAGGAACTTTTCCATTTCGATACTTTTGACAATGGAAAGAACTGAAGTTACAGTGGTGTAGTTATATGGCAGCATTTGGCACTGACTGTTGGTGATATTTATGCAGGCACCTGTGAAATCAAAACAGTATATTTAGAACAATAGTATCGCCATTGAATAGTTGGCTCAAAGCATATATTGAATTGAATAGTCAGTATATATAATATAAACAATGTATATAAAATATAAACAACGCCGCTATCTCACAGGTAAGATTACATTCCATAATGCTGTCATAATACTGTCAAAAAATAAGAAAAAAATTAAACCATAGAAGCTTAGCTTGGAACACCAAAAAAGCTCTTAGATATTTTCACAATCCTCTGACTCTGTACAAAACTGGACTAGAAATAGCACAAAACCAATTTCTTTTTGAAACAGGTTGGATAAACATACTGCAAAAATTACCTGGATACAATCAAATTCAGATGAAGCTGAGAACAGAAGTCACACTGAAAAAAAATAAGGCTAATTGGGTTCTGAAGCTGGTCTGGTTTTGGTGTTTCCATAAAGTTTCTCTTTTTGCCACCATTCTACTTTGCTTATGGCTTTTCTGACAAAAGCATAATTTTCCCAAGATGATGGTTTAACTTCTGCAGCCTTTCTCCTCTACCCTACCAACATATCACAAAAAAACTATTAAATTATAGCATTTATGACAGCTCCCTACTTTGATGAAGGCCCTTCTAGGCCATCTAGTGAGGCTCCAGCAACATTTTATTCACACTCAGAGCATATCCATGGTGTGCAATAAGCAGGGGCCTCAGCCCATTCTCAAGACCAGACTCTGCCACTAACCATGCTGTAAACAAATCAAACTCGTGCTAAGTGACTATTCCAACTCCAGCCTTCTGCAGGGGGAAACCTTGAGCACATTCAAGCCTTAATGCTCCTCACTATCTGAGCAAACTTATCATAAGTAGCAAATTATCCTAAGGTAGATCCTTTCCATCATAAGACATATTGCAACTGGCTTCTTCCAAGAATTGTGTAGGTTATTAACATCTGACCTCCCAACTTGATAAAAGCTAGAGATGTAAAGCAGACAGGACGCAGATCTAAGAGTTCAGCAAGTCTGTTATTTGGCTTTCAGTCTAGACACAGTCTTCACTGTCTAAATGCAGTAGTGGCAAATTCTGGTATCTATGGACTAACACAACCTCACATAACAGTAGGAAAAACAAAGCATAAAGAAGAAAAAAAATTGTTATAGTTTATTCAAACTGCAAGGTCTTTGAAGGCATGGACAAAGAAGATGGGTTTCAAATTTTAGCTAGACTTGGTAAAAACGCTCTCTATTTTTTTAATGCCTGATGAGCATACCCTTTTGTCTTCTACCTCTGCAGAAATTTCAACAAAATCTAATGAATTGAATCTTACTCCACTGAAATAGCAGCAATTATATCCCCTCATTCTAATCAAGGTGAGACTATATCCAGAAGTCCCCTTATTAAGATTTCCCTGCCTCTCAGTACTGCCAACAAGAAATCTTTGTGCCTGTGTACACCCATTTTCTGCTACAAAGTCTTCTCACTCCCACAGTACAGCAACTAATGGATCTGTTCATCCAGAAATCATAATTTTCCATATAGTTCAGGGACAGATCCTTCATTCAGAATTAAAAGTAAATGCTGGAAGACCAGCAAAGATGTAATAAATCTCCAAATTAAGAGAACTTTGAAAACTGCAGAGAGTAGTTTTCAAAAGTGACTGTATGTGTTAGCATCATATGCCAATGACTTTCGGTGTAACTCGTGCTGTGAAGTTATAAACTTAATTTCGAAAAGTACCGTCAAGATGATAATCAAATCTACCCATTAAGTTGTAACACAAAAATCTGGTGATATTAAAACAACTTTCCAGGGGAATAGGAAGAAAAGGTGGAGGGAAAGGAAGAAAATTCACTTTAGAATCACAGTTCTCTTTTAAAAGATACTGTCTCTTAAATGACTAGTCACCTTGTGACTTTTGTGGAGTATCTTGACCTGCTATAAGAATGTAAAATCTCCCCCCATTGTTGCATTATATTTTGTACTCGAACAAAATAATTACCAGTTATTTGTACTGGAAATACGCTTTTTTAATAACATGTTTATTGTTTGGGAAAGTTTGACAAGAAAACACAGAAATTCTGATTTAAAGATTAAAAACAGTGAAGCTTTTACAGCAGAAATTCTTTAAACTGCTAATCTTCCCACAGTTCTCTCTTGTCTAAACTCTTTTACTGAAGAACTGGCACTTCAGTAGTTGTTGTGATAAAATGATAACATACCCATGCAAAATTCTGTGTCTTCCCTACCCACAAAAATCAAGTTATCCTAAATTGGGACAGAGGAGGCTTATACAAGCGAAATTTCAACAAAATTATTCACAAAATTATCATGTATCTCTTGAGGTGCAACTGTAAGACAGTCCCTGCCATGGCATGTTGCAAGAAGCAGTGACATTTTGGCTGAGATCAGGTCCATGGACTGCTTCAGACCTTTTAAAATGCCCACGGTCCTGACAGAGAAGGGATACAGTTTCTTGGAGCTATCTGATCTTTTTGCAGTACTCAATGGCTGGATAAGAGGAAGTAATTTTATGGCAATTATGTAATAATTTTTAAAACAAAGAGAGACTAAACCCAGAACCTGTCCTTGCAACAGAATGATCACACAGAATAGAGTGTAAATAGTCTCTCCATCATTCTTGTCAGCTCCCTTCAGGTAAGGCTGCAATTATGGAGAATACAAACTAGTTTTGGCAATACCTAGGGGAAGGTAAAAAGAGCAGTGAAAGGGAATAACGATATGTGAAAAAGCTGTTGCTCAGAACAGCTTGGTTCCTAATTATATGGGTCATTTCTGACATTCATCTGAATTAAGAGTTTTCTGTTTATCACCAGGTATTGCCAAATGGATTGAACTGGTAAAAAAGGGCTTTCTTCTACTCCAACAATTGCAGTCCAAGTCTAGTTTCATATTCTGTCCCGCTGAAACTAATTTAAACAGCATATTTTCCCTTTCCCCCTCTCCTCTTCAGGTTGTTCCTATGGACTGCACCTGCACAAAGTACACTGGATTAGCTGACTGAGCTGACTGGAAATAACCACCTACCTTCTCTCCCAAAAGACAAAGTTTATGGCAGCCCCTAAGAAAAGCAACCAAACCTGCAGCTTAAGCTTCAACAATCTTTTTAAACACTCCTGTAATGATAAGGTTATATTCCTCACCCAGCAGTGATTGCTGCTTCTGGATGTTTATGAAGCCATGCAATGAACTAGCTCTGTATATTAGCCTGCCTGCCTTTTCTTTCTTATCTTGCACAACATTTTAATTTTTTGGTAGGCACAGGGCAAAGGAGAGAAAGAGGGAAAAGAATAATTATTTCACTTGGATCAGATAGTTGGGTTGAATCGCTTTTTGGCATCAAAAAAATTTTTCCAGGACCAGACAAGCAGTGGGGCAGCAGGCAGGAACCAGTGGATAAGATCAGAGCTGTTCACAGCAGCTGAAGCAGTGATTTTGCACAAAGTGTAGTTACTGACAAGCACCACAAAGCCCTTTGAAATGGTTAGGAATATTTGAATAGCACCATCAGAGTCAATTCCTGTCTGATGAGAAGTAAAATAACACCTTTCCTCTAAAAATCAATTAATAAATTTGGTGTAACTCTTTATTCTTAATGCATCCATTTTCTCACTTGCACTAAAAAAAACCAATCTGGGATCTTTCACGCATCTTAAATGCAACACAGTTAAATGATGTCTTCAGTTAAAGTTAATGTAAACTTGCCTAGATCCTAGCTAGGGTATATTTTTATCAGGATTTTTGTAGAAGATACACAAACCATGCTTCTGTCTTGGGTATGCAAAGCATAACATAGTATACGAGAAGAGCATGTGGCCTGATCTTAATATCCCAGGTCAAATTTGCTCAAGTTTCAATTAGAAAGTAATCTTTTTAATCAGAGGAACTTTCACAGAACATCTTTAAGCAGCTCACAGAAAATGGAACTGTGTTCAATTTGCAGCAGTGATCACCATTCACTTCTTTACAGAACTTAGCTTAGCATGCCCTCAGCACTAAGTGCATGATTGCAGTCCATAAATTCACTGGTAAAGCCTCCATAAACCCAAGCAAAAATAGCAATATTTGGCTCTTTTCTAGAGAAAGTTCTACCAACAAGGAATGAAATCTCATGTTTAATCCTAAAATATCTTGAAAATTTCCAAGAATCCCACCAAAAGAGCAAAACGAAACCAAGCTCATCCAATCTAACTTGTCTATGGCAACAATTTACAGGTTTCTTGACATGGGAAGGACCTTTAGCAAATCAATCCTTTGCCAATCCCAAGCTTACATGCTCCCCTGAGCTTAAAACAATTTTGTGACTCTGCTTGATTTCATAATTTCCTATGTGAGAGATATGAACCTACACCATGCCCTTTTTACCTCCTCTATTCTGTTGATATTGAATATCTGGTTTGTCATGGACTTTCACACCACATGAAAAGAGCGTGGCATTCCACCCAGCATCTGGTCTTTTCAGCAAAACTGCTTTCCAAAACTCATTACTGTCTTCAAAAATTTTAATATCTCTTTTAATTTACTTTGACATCTTGGTATGTTTTTCATTTCAATTAAAACAGAAGAGGGACAGATTTTCTTGGCCTCTCTTGAGCTAAGAATTTCTCATGTACAGTCCACTTGGGACTGATATTGCATTTCAGATGTTTTCTCCATATTATTCTCAGGATCTATCCTTTGGAATCCACCCAGCAGGGAAAAATACAAATTATTTTCTCCTTAGTTCAAGTATTGGGAGTTAATATCAACTATTTCACAACTAAAGCATAGTCTCTTTCTTCACATGAATGCTAACTTGAAAACACAATTTCCACAATTCACAGCAGCCTCCCTTTCCTGACACAGGGGATAGCTTGGCTGCTGAGTGTGTATGCTGGGTGACTGTTCCCTTCTAAACACATTCTCAGTTTCTTCCTGGCATTTTTTTCCGCACTGGAAATGGTTCTCTTCCAGGACACATTATACAGAAAACATCCACTAATCCTTACAGAACAGCACACAGTCACATTACACTACTGAAGAAAATAAAAAGGGTACATACACATTTTGGAGGAAATCCCCGACATTTCTACAACTAGGAAGAGTACTATTTGGGTTATCTTATAAACCCTTGGAAAAGTACACTTAAGAGCAGGGTAACAGATGTTAAGAAATTTAAGAAAGTAATTGTATGGTAGTAGATTAATAAAATTGAAGTAGTAGTGGTGTTATACTTAAAAGCTTTAACACTACAAGAAAAATAAGGTCTGAAGGAAAAGCAGTTTTTAATTACAACACCTGACACAGATAAAGTATTATTTACCGATTCTGCCAAAGGAAAATTTAGCCAATAGATGGTAAGGGTTTAAAAGGGTCGTGCGGTCTTGATGGTTCCACCAATGGTTAAAACATATCACATCGCCCTCCAGACAAAAGCTTTTACTCTATAGACTCCTGTTTTGTCTTTCATGGTTGTAATTTATTTATCGTAATTAAAATATAATTTAGATATAATTTCTTTCATTTTTTTTTCTCGGGGTTTTGCCTCCTCCTACACATTTTAGTTTAAACTTGCCTGTTTTTCTCAGCTCTCTCAGTAGGAGGTGTACGTGGCAATGGGGGTCCAGAGGCTCAACTCCATGAGGGGAGGCCAGAGCTGCTCCGTGACAGATATGGACGGTTCAGCCAGCACCCAGCAGATGACTGCAGGGCATAGCTGAGCCCTCAGCCATGAGGGCAGCACCTCTGGGAAAGCAAATGCTGCACAGGGGAGTGAGCAGATAAAATAGAAGCATGAGAAATAATCCTGTGACACCGAGGTGAGAGAAGAACGGGGAAGGGTGCTCCAGGCACCAGAGCAGAGACTTCCTCTAGGGCCCATGGAAGGGACCTGGGATGAAGCTGTTATCCACTCTGCAGCCTGTGAAGGGCTCCATGCTGGAGCAGGCTATGTCCTGAGGGAACTTCAGCCTGTGAGGGACCCATGCTGAAGCAGGCTCATCCTGAGGGACTGCAACCCATCCAGAAGGCCCACATAGTATCTGTTCTGGAAGACCTCTGCAGCCTGTGCAGAGACCCAGCATTGAAGCAGGGGGAACTGTGAGAAGGAACAAGCAGCAGAGTGGAATTCTTATGGACTGACCACAACCCCATTCCCCATCCTCCTGTGCCGCTCACATCAGGGCAAAGTAGAGGGGTTGTGAGTGAAGGAGCGAAGCTGAGCCTGTGAAAGAAGGGCAGGATGGGGGAAGGTGTTTTAGTTCTTGTAATTGTTTCTCACCATCTAATTCTGCTTTTAATTTGCAATATATTCAGTTCATTTTCCCTGGGTCTGTTTTGCACCTGATAGCAATTGGTAAGTGATCTCTCTGCCTTTGCTTCAACCTAAGGGGTTTTTCATCTTGTTTCCTGCCTCCCACTGTGCTGTGGAAGGGTTGGAGTGAGAAAGCAGCTGGTGGGTATCTGGCAGCCTGCAAAGTGCAATCCGCTATGGTCTAATAAAAATGTTCTTTGTTTTCAAATTCAAGTAACATGAAAGTATAATTGAAAACACTAAAACAATTTTACAAAGTTAGTTTCAACTCATACATTGCTGTACTGTCACTTTAAATACTTCATTTGGCTAGCCCAGATCCCACTTAGTCATGTCAGATTTGGATAATTTTTATGTGTTTCTCACTGCATGGAGGTGGCCATGGCAGGGAAGATAAACTCCATGCCAACCAAGCAGAACTTAAATAGAGACATTGGACTCAGAGTCATGTGGAAAGAATTCAATGACATTTGGAGAGGAAGCCTAAGGGAAAGGGAAATTGTAGGTCATCTTTCAGTATGGAAGGCTAGACAAAAGCAAGGAAAAGGCAGGAACACATCAAAGGTGCAGAAACAGATATAGATAATTTGGATAATTCCCACTACAAGATAAAATTCTCATGAATCTCTGTGTCAGGCTATCTTGACTATAGAAGAGTATAAATCAGAGGAAAATGTAACATGGGCAGAAAATGAAAATCAAGCTGTGGAAGGAAATAGCTTTAAAAAAAACTAGACTTCAATTCTTTTCAAGTCTGATCAATATCTCTGTATCATTTGTACTATTTCCCTCAGTCTAAATCTCTAAATTCTTCCAAAAAGCACTCTGTTGCCTATTCTGCAGCTGTTTGTGTCAGGATATATTTTGAAACAGAGTTTGAAATCAATACAAAAACCTCACAGACAGTTTGGCCATACTGCTCAAAATACACCAGTCAAAGTTAGTCACCATTTTCTTCATAATTTCAGTTTGGATCCAATTCACTTGGCTTTGTTTTTAAGTCAGACAGTTAATTTTTTTAATATTTCTGTTTCTGCTTTCCCTTAATATTTCCCTTCAAGACTCCTGAAACTGCTTATCTTTCAGACATCTGTAAATAGTGAGACAATGAGAGCATTTCATTTCTTCAACAATTTCAAGCTCTTCAGTGTCTGAATGATTCTTGCCATCTATAGGAGACCCCTTCTATCTCCTCTCCAGAGTCTCTCTTATTCTGGACGCAGTGGAAATTACTCTTTATATGACATAACCTCCCATGTCATTATATTTTCTTTCATATTTCATCTTTACCTTCTTTTCATTTTCTGTATTGCAATGTCAGCTTCATTCTCTGATTTCTACAATCTTGTGTTTCTAATGTAGCTCGTAGTTTCAGACAGAGTTTGAATGTCCCTACTTACATACTTTCTCCTCTACCCAAGATCTCAAACATGTTCTAACAATCATTACGTATAACAAGTGCATATTACCTTTAAATCATGAGCACAATTTACTCTTCAACACATCCCACCTTGCTTGAGTTCCTTTGTTATTTTCTGCTACATGGATTTCATCCAATTCTTCTGCACTTAAAGGTTTACGGTTTAGATAAGATTTTTGAAAATTATTTACACAAGAATTTTAAAAATACTTAAGAGGGTGTAAGCTATTCAGATACAAATTACTTGAGCCTATTTTAAAATTTATAGTGATTGGGATTTTGGATTCTTTGCATTAATGTCTTAGTTCTAAAGAACCATTACACTTTTATGTCATTTAACCCTCAGTTCCATTTTTTTCCCCCTCATGGAATGTTGAAACACTTAGAACACAAATACTGCAAATGCACCTTTATCTAAATAACAAGTTAAACACTTGTTTTAATCAGACAATTGTTTTATGTGATCCTCCCAGAATTCAATCTATGTAAAAGAGGATCTCTTTTGTTTTATATGCAGTTCAAAATTATACATGTTAATGAAAGCATTACAAATACAAAGCTGTTGTCAACTTTATTTTCCTATGTACTTTGAATCACTAACTGAATATTTGAGACTGCTGTACCAAGATTTAACATTTTTCATTGGATATCCAAAATAAGACATCCAGTTCTAAAAGGCATTGAATATTCACAATGCAAAAAGTCTTAAATTGAAGCTTGATCTCATTAGAGATGCCCTATTCTAGTAAGCGTTAGTTGGGATGCCTCAAATCAGAGGTCACAAGTTTGGGAAAAGTTGCAGAGCCTCTCTGTCAGACCATAGGTAATTAAGGGAATTCTTAAGTTTAGCACTGTTCTCAAGATCCTGATAGAAGACACTGCTTAAAACTCTTCATATCTTTTCATGAAGGGATAAAAGTTATCCATAGGCTACACGGACAATTTTTTTCAGAAGTACAGAGCACCAGCAGACCCTATTCAAATCAACAGGGGAGGTAGGTGCCAACTGATTGTTAAAAAGAAATAACTTTTGCTTATTTGGAATTTCAATACTGAGGCTAGACAGCTTCTCTACTGAGAGCACCTTTTAAGCCCGTGAACTGCTTTCTGAATAGGAATGAATTTAGCATATGCTCAAGTGTTGTTCTAAATAGTTGCCTTCCCTTTTTAAATATGCCACGCTCTTGACTTCTGTAGCTCCTTGAGATTTAATGTGAATCAAGACACATTTTCACTGTAACACTGGAAAAATAAAAAACTGCTAAAGAGATGTCTGTAAATGAAGCACATTCCAAATTCTTCATGACAAGGAAAATAGAGTCAAAAAAATTAAAGTAACACAGTGAATGAAGAAGAGCTGGATGCTCTCTACTCATCTGTGGTCCCTGCTAGGATTCTCTTCAATTGTACATATTCCTTCTGTATCTATTTGGGTACATTTGCACAAAATTAAAACATTGTTTCAAACTTCCACTCAAATTGATGCCTGAAAAGGAACATCATGTACATAATACATGTCAAATGCCTTTGAATAGCTCAAAACTTCTAGAAAACTAGATACAAATAACTTCTGCAATTATATTAAATAAGTATTTTATGATAACTGCATAGGAGTAATTTTAATAATGACTCCATGCACAAAAAAGAAGTTGTAGTCAGTAAGAAGCTTATAAAATATAAATCACAAGGTTCAAAAACATTTCTTTCTTAAGGTTCCTTTACTGATGTATACCAGGCCACATTTTCCATTGTCTTACAATTAAAGCACAGGTCCTTTTACACAACTAAAGCATTCCTTTGTTATATATTCACCTTCTAAAAAAATAGCATTAAAAGCTGTATTTTCATGATTAAAATTAATCTCTAATTTTTAAAAATGGAGACTTGCTGAGGAGTAAATTATTCTACAACTACTTGTCTCTAAGCTGACACCAACTACTACCACACAGTTGTTTGCCAAAAGAAGTCACAAGATCAGTGTTTGCTTTGTTGCTCTCTTCCACTTACATTTCCTCTCTGTTAAAAAAACACCACTAAAACTATAGGAGGTTGCTCTATCACAATCAAATTTTGTAACATCCACACAGAGCAACAAAATAATTGGCGAAAGGATCATCTCTTCCATAACACCTCTCTTTTCTTTGCAACCAACGAACTACTTAGTTGTACCATGGAAATAGAGAGCTCATACCTAAAAGCATCCATTAAGCACTGAGGAAGTGAAGGAAAATACAAGGGGTATACTTAACTCCACACTCTATTGTAAAAGCACAGTATTACAAAAAACTGTCAACAGCAAGGTCCCCATTTCTAAAAGCCTCTCTTGACAAGACCAAAATGTCCTTGAGGAGCTGACCAGTATTTCTCTCTTGAGAGGACTACCACAGTCGATAAACTTTTGGTAAATTCTGTGTCTGTAGACAATTAAAAAAGCAAAAGCATATGTAAATAGCAATATCTCCATTACCAACATGCAAAAATGATGGTGAGATGGAAAACAATGTTAAAAGAAGCTCTCCTTCAGTCTGTGAAAAATAAACGTTTCTCATTTGCTAGAACTGAGATCCTTTACAGTATACTGCAAAATGGAAACATGGATTAAGAAGCACTTAAGTAAAAGCACTAACAGCTTTTATTTTAGGTGATAATGGGCATAAATGATCCTGCAGACGTTGGGAAATTATCAGAAGCAATTTACACATGAAACATAATGTCTTGATCCCTAATGAAAAGTTTCACAGGAGTGCATTTATACAGCTTTAAAATAGCACAAAGATATAATCTCAAGAGAAGTAGTAGTAAGTTTGTTACATTTACATTTGGGCAGACATTTGACAAACTCACGTCTCCTGAGGGCTCACACTCACTTTTCAGTAACAGTAACGGCAGCCTAAAGACATAAGCAAGGTACTGTCCGAGTAAGTTTCTAACAGAAGGTCATGACTTTCCTTAGAGTCAACTGACACAGTCAGAAAAACATTTCACAAGACAATTGATCTGATGCAATGGTGCAATGTTGCTTCCCCTCAGCCATGTGTGCTTGCCATGTCCTGTGAAACAACTTTTGTGCCAAACCACCCAAGAGCTTACTTAGCCAGTGTTCCAGCTGAGTCAGTCCATTGAGCAAATACCATAAAAAGCATGCAGCACTGTATGGTTCAGAGCAAAGGGAATGGGGACACCTCCTCAGTACCACTAACCTCTAAATGAAGTCCAGGTGACTCATAATAGCTTATGTGGGGAAGAAGAAAATAAGCTTTTGTACAGCAAATCCCATCCATGCATCTGAAACAGAAGTCAGGCACCAGGACTAGATGAAAACAGCTGCTCTGCATTTTATTTCATTCAGCTAATGAATTATACCATCTAAAAAGAATGAGTGATTGTCAACTCCCTCTTGTGCTCCACAGGTACTAAAGGGAGAGGTGATAAGGCTACAGACCACCTGCAGTAGAGAGAAAAAAAAATCATTATCTCCCAGGTTACAGAGAGGAGATTAGCCCCAGACAGTTCTTGCTCAGAGCAAGTCATAAATTCTAACTCAGCTATTCTTCTGACCAAAGAATATTGCAAAAGCCTGGACTCTTCACCAAGTCACCTCATTTTTTGGAGCACCACTTCTTTCAGCAAGTTGCTTCCAGATGCTGCTCTTCTTGGCTGAGGTACATACTTCTTTAATCCCTTGGGCAATCACAGCTGAGAGCAGGTAAACTCAAGAGCCAAAGCTAAGGCTGAACACTTACCCCCCATGAGGTGCAAGCTGGCCTGTATTCCAGATCTGGTGTTTTGATTACTCACTCCCTAATTACAGGATTCTTTAGTGAAATTAGAAACATATTTCTAAGAGACATTAAGCAAAAGGCACATATTGAAATTAATTTTAGGATTAGATCTATCATTAGAGCCTACTTTCCATGGCATATTAAGTTGGACAGGATTTTGCTATTGTTTTGAAATGTGCATGACTTTAGCACTCTTGATAGGTCTATTTTTAAAAAATTGAATAAAAAATGGTAGCTTCCACTGGAACCAGGCAGGCACCAAGAAGGTTTGGGTTGGGTTTTTGGGGTTTTTTCTAAGAAATGTGTTTTCAGTGAGTGAAAATCAATGCTAGCTTGATTGACAACATTTATTTATGTATCAATACTGTTATGTTCAAAACAAAATAAAAAGCCACGGTGCTTTGTAAAAAACGTTGACTAGTTTAGGTTATGAATAGGTCAGCATAGAAATAGGCTGTGCCTGAGCTGTCCCAGTTCTCTCTGGTTAATTACCTTTCTAGAATAGCCACTCTTCTGATCTACCTAATAAGAAATTAGGCTCCTTTTTTCCAAGTATATCTCACAATGATAACTATACCCACCTCAGTTTCAGACAAAACTGACGCAACAAACCCCTCCCTGTGAAATCTGTCTAAAAACTAAGAGCTGAATACAACACCTCACTTGAAAAACAAAACACTGGATACAACCTATGTTTTGCAACCTGCAGCTTCCCACTTGAAAGTTTGCAGGGAAAGTTTAAGATCTGGGTGTTGATCTTCAAAGCCCTGGTTAACTAAGGACTGACCACTCTACCAAAGTAATCGTTCACCCAATGGGAAATTCTCACAACTATATTTTTCAGAGCTATGTATGTGATTGTTTTGTTATAGCGTAGTCATCATCCGTAAAAGACTGTTTGTGTTAGCCAGAAATACCACAGCCAAAATCTTCTGAATTTGATAGCACATTTGGCAAAATATGTGTCTCAGGATGTGAGATACAACTTCCTCAGTCATTTCTTTATTTGACTGCTACTGACTCTCCTGTTCATGTCACTGGAATTTTCTTTTGAGCATTTAAAACGTATTTTTAAAATGTTCAGTGATGGCCTAATTCTTTTTCTACCACTAGGGTCCAAATGCTTCTGTTCACAGACATGCCTAGCTGGTTAGATTAATGAAGTTATTCTTTAATGTTTCAGTTACATTATCTTTTTGTTGTGTGAATAAAGAAGAATTTTGACAAACTTTCTCAGCCCGAGCAATTAGAGGTCAAAAACCACCCTGTTTTTTAGTGTTGAAAAGGAAAGTGTTTAAGAGTTTAACATGATTAAGTTTCTTATAACTGTACATCAGTTCAGGTTGCTTTTAAACCTTAGGAACATGATGCCTGCAAGTTGCTTGTGCAAAACTGGGATTTTTAAATCCTTGTACTTCAGCTGCTTTTGCAGAATGGAAAGTCCATTTGATTCTTTCAAATAAATCCACTAATAAACACCATCAGCTTCCTTCAGTGCTCTCTCTTATAGCTCATTGTTTAAATGCCCGTGTCAGTTAGAAAGAAATGACAAGTTTCCACATGAAAATTAGGATTAAATTATCCCAGATACTGTTAAACCAGCTGTAATGTCAAATATTTTTCAACCATGCAAAATGACCATGTTCTACTCCTCATTTTTTTATACCTTAAAATCATAAAACTACTGGTAGAAAGAGTCCTTTGGAGATCTCTAGCCAACTTGCTGCTCCAAGTGAGATTACCACCAGCACATTGTCATCCATGACTTTGTCTGAGTCTTGAAAACACCCTTGGATAAGGATCCCACAATCTCTGTAGCCAATGGGTTCTGCACTACTCATTCAGTGAAAAAGATTTTCCCTAATTTCTGGTACAAACTTTTTTTGCTATTTTATTTCCTTGGAGAGTACGATTTTTTTAAATTACCAGTCATAATAAAGGTGAGAAAGACAGATTTTGTGTGTGGATTAGTAAATAAACTAATCTTTAACGGTATTAGGCTATATATCACCTTCTCAAATTCCCATCCCTACAATGATTTCAAACCATGGTACTCATTATTTTGTTCTTGAATTTCACATGATTGCAAAAGATGACAGTGACTGTAAATCACTTTGTCGCATCAACACTTTGACCTTCCAGTATTTGGACAAGAGTTTAGAACTTACAGTTTTATATTAAGGATGGCTCTCTACCCACATCTGGCTGCACCCTCTCTGTTATAATCCCTAACAGACCATGCAGAAGCACAAAACATATAAAATGTGATCAATCATAAAATCACATACCGCTACCAGATGTAAGGTGTACCTTTGGAAACAAAGTGATCAATCACAATATAGAACAAGACATGTCATAACATCATATTTTTGTTGAAATAACCACAGAAATACTTCTTTAAATAGTTTCAAACTGATAGGTCTGAAACAAAAGTCAGTGGCTACAATTCTCAAACAATTATCTTCAGATATGCCTTGTTTCATTGCTCCCAACCTTGAAAGTTTCACTAAGCATTTGATGTCTTGCTCAGCCTCTTGGGCAGTTCATGGTTCAATTTGAACACAAACATCTGCTTAAAATGCAAGCAACAAAGTATAAAAACCCATGATGGATGCATAATGGGCATAAAGCTGAAAGTCTTCCATTCTCTAAAGTCTTAAAGGTACACACCTCCACAACTCCAGAAGCTCACACGTGTCATTCAAAGACTAGAACAAAGCTGACTTTGCAGTTATTTCCAAAGTAGAGTAGAAGTGGGAATCTCCCACTCTAAAGGAAACCACACTGCTAAAAGGCTGAAGAGTAAAGATACATGGAATTTCAAGGAGGATGTGAAAGTTATTCACAGTATTTATTACAATATTAATTATTAATCCCAACAAATATTTGAGGTCTACTAGATATCTTACAGAGAACATTGTTTCATCAGACTGAATTTGGAGAGATGATGATCCACAAAGAGCAGATTTGCAATAATGACCCATGAATTTATTAAAGAGAATTGAAATCACAAGCTAGAGGTAAATGTATGAAAGCGTTAACAACCTCATTACAATTTTCACACAAGTATTTGAAGTTTTTGACAAACTTACAGTTACCCGACTGCAGTAATGCACCAGGTGATAAAAACTGGTAAGCTTTTTTTCCATTATAAACATAAATAGTAAGGAAAAATCACTCTATGTACTACATAGTAAGTAATAGCTTTTAAGAATATATTGGATTTCAGACAATATATCTTATATGCCAGAAATTTCACAGCTTCCTTGCCAAGCTATGCCCATGCACTCACAAGAAACAACAATGGTAAAATTGATGAAAACCACACTCTCACTACTGAATTTAGTGAAAATCCACCATGTGTTTCTCTTCTAGATCACTGATTCTGCCCTGTGAAATGCAAATATAATTTTTAATTTATTCTAGAGAATGAAAGCAGAATGGCTATAGAGATTATTTTGACTAGTGAAAAAAATGTATTTTTAAATGAGAACCCTATTGCCAAAATTTCAGGGCAGCTTTTTTCACTGTCCTTAATTTTGAGAGAAAATGTAGGTAAATAAGTGAGGTAAAAAAACAGAAGCTACTGCTGAAAGAGAAAATACTCTTGAGCAAAGACTCAAACACCAACAAAATTAATAGTTACCATATTAGTCTACTCATGCTTGCATTTGCATGAAAAAAATACAGTTGAATTTCTAAACTCCTGGCCTGATATCTAGGAGACATATTATATTCTTCAATGCCAATCTGAAAAAGCAAACCATTTTCCCTTCAAGAGAAAATCATGTTTTAACAACATTTTGAGGGGTTTTTTTTGAGGACAAAAATACCCTAAAAATCTATGATGGGTCTATTGCTGCTTTTACTCCTTATAATTGAGTCTATCCCAACTTGTATGAGTAATTAAACATAAATTGAGCTGAAAGACAAAGTGATTTATTAGATCACTGCTGGAAGTACTGGGGATTAGGGAGACTGAACCTTATGGACTGACTTGGGATGCAGTTACTGGACACCTTAGGTTCAATAGAAAAAAATGTCTTTAGTATGAGCAGCACAAGGCAGAGAGAGGGAGATGGAATTTCTTGTTTCTGCAGCACTCATGGCATACTGCACCCAGCTGTCCCCACGGTGGTTTTCGTATTGCTCTTTCCCAACAAACAGAAAGGTGGGCCGCACTAGTTCTCTGTAGCAGTGGTGGCAGAACAGCAAACATAAAATAAGAAATGCTGGGTAGAGGCAAAGAGATTTATTTCATGTATAAATTGAACACAGTTAAATGCTAATAGAATTAGGATAACCTCTAGGCTGAGTGGGGGATTGCAAAGAAATTCATTTGCTCAGTTTCAAAGATATTCTTGAAACGTGAAAAGACACAAGGTTCCTCTGCACAATAAGAATGCTTGTTAGTTGATGAAACATTAAAGATGCAAGCACGTAAACATGAGCCCAGTGCTCTTGCGCCTCTGACAGCGTTCTGGTGTTGCGGGGACCCTCTCCCGCGCCCTCGTTCGGAGCAGCGCTGGGTCCCGGCGCTGGTCCCGCTCCCGCGCGCGCCGCGCTCCGGCCGCGCGGGCTCCGCGGCAGCGGC